>JAKTQM010000600.1:0-11136 GCA_030558825.1 Blastobotrys niveus
GCCATTGCCAGATGAAGAAGACGCTGATTTGTAAATGTGAGTTACGTCGGAGAGAAAGGTGTGCAAAGGAGAGAGATATATATATAATCTGAGAGAGACAGAAAAAAATGATCTATAGTAGTTTTTAATTGACAAAAAAAAACAAAAAAGATATTAATAATTAGGATTTCTTTTTGATATTTTAATGATTTCTATTATTATTTTTATGTAGAATGAATGTTTAAACAGTTAAACTGTCTGTTCTATGC
The DNA here is from genome assembly GCA_030558825.1 of Blastobotrys niveus. Taxonomy (NCBI): domain Eukaryota; kingdom Fungi; phylum Ascomycota; class Dipodascomycetes; order Dipodascales; family Trichomonascaceae; genus Blastobotrys; species Blastobotrys niveus. The sequence continues at coordinate 249 of JAKTQM010000600.1, forward strand.
ATTGAATAGCAATACAGTATAGAGACAGTAGCAGCAGGGGGTGGTTGAAAATTTTTGCCGTTCAGAAAAGGGGTTGATTATGTAATGTTTATGTTGGAAGATTATATAATCAACCGGTTCAAAGTCCCATTTTCGGCCACAACTAACGACAGTGCTCTTGTGGTATTGAATTAATCTGGTCAAGTTTGTTATTCCATCCGCTCTTTTTTTTCATTTCTGTTGTTTCTGTTTGCTCAATCTAAGAGGTCAAGGTGGTATCTATTTATCATCAGAAAGTTAAGAAAGGACATATATACAGCTCTCTCTTGTTCTGTGTTTTGGGTATCCTTTTTAACCCCCGGAAAAAATCTGAATCTAATTGATTTCAAACCTTTTTCTCCTTTTCCGACAAGGAAGGTCAACGCTTTTATTAATAAACAGCTAACATCAACAAGAAAGGATATATCGACTGTAAATCATACATGACTGAAAGTGACGCTATACAAGCGTACCCTGTCTCTCCGTTAGAACCGGCTATATCGAGGCAGAATCTATTACAAGTTGCAAAGGATGAATTGAATAGAAGTTTGACAGAACAGCAGCAATACCGGCAAGCGGACGACGAAGATGAGGAGGAGGACGAAGACGAAGATGACGAGGATGATAGTTACGACGATAATAGTTATGAAGATGTAGGGGCTGCTTCTAGGCATCGTCGCAAGAGTATGCATAGATCTAATAGTACTACCACCAAACCGGATCGAGGTGATGAAGGGGATGACGATGAAGATGATGAGGACGAAGACGACGATGAGGAGGATGACGACACGGATGAAGATACAGATGCGAATAGTACATATGAAACTGGGCAAGTTGGTGTTCAGTTGGTAGGGTTGAATATCGCTTCGATTCCTCCAGAACTGATTGAACTGTACAAGGATCATGTCGATAAACTGAGTTTGAAGAACAACCGGTTGACAGCGCTACCTAATTCGTTCATGGCAATGTCACAGCTGGTGTATCTGGATATCAGTAACAATCGGTTGACAGAGTTCCCAGAAGTGCTGTGTAGATGCTCCAGTTTACAGCTGCTTGATATTAGTAACAATCAGATCAAGTCATTGCCCAAGGAGATTGGGTACTTGGAACAGTTAAAATGTTTGAGTATGTTCAGCAACCTGTTTGAATACCTTCCGCTGTGTATTTTAAAGATGGTAGATTTACAAGTGTTGGAGGTTGAGCAGAATCCGTTGATCATGCCGCCAAAGTCGATGGTTGAGCCGAAACCTACTGCTGATGTGCAACTGGAATATATAGATATGATCAAGCAATACTTGAAGAAGCATGCAGGGGAAATCCAGAGTATTCTTGATAAGGAGCAGCATCAAGTATCACTAGAGGAGGATGAAGAAGGGGATTTACGGGGGGACAACACGTTGAAGTTAAAGTCGGACGGGTTCAAGCTGCGCAAACCGCCTCCTTCAAGGCACCAGAGTACTAACAATATCCACAACAATAACAGTCATAGCAAGCAGCCTCATAATAATAATCAACAGCATCAGAGGCCGTTGCCACCACCGTTGAAACGGTCGTTATCGGAAGCTCCTACTAACGGGGACTTTTTTGATAGTGCTGCAGTAGAGGCGGTAAGTGGTGGGGACCGAATGAGAAGTAACAGTGAAAGCCATTCATTGTCTTCTCGAGCAGCGAAGCGAATGGGGTTTGTGGTCAAGAAACCAAGCATCAAGGAGGAAAGTGAGCAGCAGATTCTAGAAGAAAAGCATGAGGAGGAGGCGGTCGTGTCTAGAGAAGATGGGGATGACCATGACGACCGGGAGATGCAAGAGTTGGAAACGAAATTGGCAGCAGTGAAGAATAATGCACCTCCAGAGTTGATGGCTGTTGCTGATTCAAGTCCGAGGTCTAGATCGGGGTCTGGTAGTCCAAACGTGGAGGGAGTCAGCGGGGCATATTTTAGAAGGTTGTCTATTCTCAACGAGAAAGAGAATTTTGGCGTGGAAAAGTCAGTGAGGGATGTAGTGAGTGAGCAACGAGAAGAACAAGAGGGGAAAACAGAAGATGGTTCTGTTGTGCATGAAGAAGCGGAAGGGGATACAGAATCGGATTCTGGATCGGAGTATGAAGATGGAGAGGAGGAGGAGAACCAAGGTGGGGTATACTATGAGCTTCAAGATAAGATTGTGGAAAGCTCACGGAAGATTTTATTTGCATTGAGTGAGTTGAGTGCTATTCTGAGACGATGTGCGTCTCTATGCAACGATAAACAACTTACGATCAAGATATTAGCGTTGATGCAGGCATCAAAGAACACGTTCCCGCAATTGGTGGCGTGTTTAGAAAAGTTGGAATCGCTGGGCGAAGAAGAAAGCGGCAAAGAAAGTGTCAATTCGGTGATTAACGCATCAGTATCAAGTTTGACGGCGTTTCGTAACTTGACCACGTTTGTCAAGGCTAATCTTGATAAATTGGCCGAGTATATCGATATCAAGTTTTTACGATCATTGATCATGACATTGTTTCAAGCATTTAACGAGTTGCATAACGCATGGCATGTTATATATCCTACTCGGACGATATCACGGTATGAATCCCGGCTGCAGATTATGTCTGCGGCGCAACGACGACGTGGAGCCATTTCCAGTCAGAGTATGCGGCCATCACATCCTCAGCAAATGCCCGGACAGCAGCAGCAGCAGCAACTTCGCAAAGGAGGAGGGCAATCTACAGGGTCTTCGCCAGTGTTTGATAATATGTTGTTGAGGAATGGGGATGATTTCTCGGCAGCAGATGACGAACAGTTGTACGATAAGATTTATCAAGCGGCGAGAACTGCAAAGACGGTACTGGGTCAATTGACCGAGGCTGTATCCAAAAGCGCAGCTGCGGCAGCAGCATCCAATTCGCCGTCCAACAAGTCAGCTGCTGCAGACGAATCGTCGTCAACAGCGGGGAGTGATAAAGGGGTCAGTGCACAAGTAGCGTCAAAGGTGAAGGATCTCATGCAGACCAGCGTCACGGGCGTGGAAGTTACCAGAAGACTCATGACTCGGCTAGCATCAATTCGAGAGAGCGGAGGAACTCCAATGGATAGGCGCAAGTTCTGGGATGACTTGAATGCGTTCTTGAAAGCAGTTATCGGAATTTTGGCGAGTACAAGGAGTGCCATGAACGATTTGCCATCATTGGATGCAGTGAGACCGAATCTGGCAAAGTTGACTAAACTAGCCAAGGAAGTGCCGATAATGCTAGAGTATTCATCATACAAGGCAATGTTAACGGACTCGTCATCATCCAATCCGTCGTCATCTACATCTGGTGGCTCGCATTCCAATACCATGGCGGCAATGGGAGCAGTGTCGTCGTCAACTGGACCGTCAGGACCGGTAGGTGTCCCTGGCGCGCCGCCGCCTACGACGCCGTTGGTAGCGGTTCTCGGTCCTGCTGCTGCACAGGCAGTATCGTCGCCTTCAACGTATCCGCAGGGATACTCGCCATTTATACCTGAGAATGTGCAGATACATAGTACCGGAAATAGTCCTGGAGTTGTATAGAAACGAAGAAATGAGAAATCAAAAATCAAGTATTTATTATGTCTAAACAAGTATTTTATGTATGTATATGCCGTTTAAACATCTGCGATCTTGATCATCGATTTGCCTACAGTCTTGCCAGATTCAAGCTCTCTCATGGCTTCGACAAACTGGTCCAATGGGTACGTCTTGGTTATACGAATCTTGAGCTCACCACTAGAAATCAAGCTAATCAAATCAGCCATAACAGCCTCAAATACTTCCTTGGACTCGATATAATGATCAATGGTAGTCCCGCTAAGCTTCAAGCTCTTGGAAATTATATCCGCAAATGGGATACTTCCGAGCTCACCTGATGATTGCCCATAGGAAACAATATGACCTTTATCAGCGGCTGAATCAACAGACCATTTCCACGATGCTTTGCCAACACTATCGTAGATAACAGTACATCCCTGACCATTCGTCACCTCTTTGACTCGTTCAGCAACGTTCTCAGTCTGGTAATTAATCACGTAATCACTTCCTGCCTCTTTAGCAATCTTGGCTTTATCTTCAGATGAAGTAAGACCAATAACGGTAGCGCCCTGTCGTTTGGCCAATTGCACCAATAACGCGCCAGTCCCACCCGCAGCCGCATACACTAGAACAGTGTCCTTGCTTGACACTTTATGTGCAAAATGTGTCAAGTAATATGCAGTGAGTCCCTGAATGACCGACGCAGCAGCGGATAGAGAATCAATGTTATCTGGGAGTTTGAATACACGATCAGATTCAGAAAAAACGCTGTATTCTTGCATGACGCCTAAGCTCTGGTAAGCGACCATATCGCCGACCGAGTACTGGGTTACATTGGCGCCGACTTTGACGACTCGGCCGGTCCCTTCGTACCCATGGGTCAATGGCAGAGGAGATAGCCGAATAGAACCCTTGCGTAAATATGATTCGACAAAGTTGAGCCCAGAGTATTCGTTCTTGACGAGAATTTGGTCAGCGTGGGGATTAGGGACAGGGACGGTGTCGAAGCGGGTCACGTCGAGGCTGTCACTGTATTCGTGGGTTCGAACTGCTTTCTGAGTTTCTGGAATTGTAGTCATTATGAGAGTGGAAATGTGGTTATAAGATCGCAATGCTTTTTTTGATAGAATGAAATCAATTACAAGGACAATTGAACCTGTTTATATAGTATATAGGATCTGAAGAGGCAGCCCCAATTGTCGGAGATTAACCGGCCGTCGGAGTTAAAATGTCATATCGTGGTGATGATTTCTAATATGGATTATAAACTGCACCATGGAATTATTTATTCATGACAAATGCATTTGTTTTCAAGTATGTAGGTATGACTGAGCACATTTGACCAAGAAGTGGTATCCGAGGAACCACCGACATGTCGAGGCAGCTGGTGTTTGGTCGCCTTCCTTTTCTAGTCTGTCCGGCCCGAAAGGGTCGGATCACGGAAAGGTTTGGATCCTCTGGTCAACATGACAGGGTAAGGAATCGACTCATTTATCATATGGTAAATGTTGAGTCCCGGTCTTGTCGAAACTCTCTACGGCGAACTTGCCGTGTATACATAATGCAAACCTATAGACAGGAAACGTGTTTCGCATTCTCAAACTGCCCGGTAGAGTGTGCAACGGGTATGTGCATGGCCATGTTTAAAAGCAACTAATGCATATATGGATGCGTACGATCATCTATTTGAGAAGATTAGTGAATTTAGAGAAATTTCTGGATTTGTTCTTAGGTATAACAGTATATAGCTTTCTGCATGGATTTTACTTACGGCGCAGGTGCTGTGCAACTTGGACCCACACTGTGCTCGGCCTGGTTTCTTAAACAAATCATTTCCACCTCCTAGCATGAGAAGGATAAGTAAATGGCATATATGCCTAGCGGAGTGAAAAGAGCTGTCTGTGTATAGTCCTTGGCCAGCCGCAAATCTGTCACGTCCCGATCCCAAAAACACGCACAAAAAAACAGGGGACCCAAACCGTTTATTTACATCGACACAAAATGACCACAAAGCTGGGTGAGGTGCGATCTGCCGCATTATACATCAACAATGCACTGGCATCTAAAGGATACCTCAAGGATTCAGAACGTATCAACTTTTCTTCATTAAATGATGTGGAGCATGACGAGGAAGGCGACGAGCACGGCGTAGATAACGACATGGAGCAGGAACCATCGCCAGCCAGACTCAATGATATACGCATCATCAACGCGATATACATGTTACTCAATACCATCGAATCCGATGCAAACTTAAACGAAGAAACAGCCCGCCGCGCTGCAGACCTTAAACGAGAGCATGAACAGGATAAACAACAACTCGATAAACTGCAACACCAATTGAAGACCCTTCATCAACAAACCAAGAGCCAGGCCCAAGCCACCAGCCAGCTCGAATCCGCTCTCGATCGATCCGAACGTACCGTTGCGTCATTACGTGAAGATAACGCTCGACTCAAACATACTATCAAGCAAAGCAAACAAGTATTCGCTACGGAACTTCGCAAACGGGATGTACAAATTGGCAAGCTAAAAGAACGGCTGTCGGATACCCCAGGTCGGCGCACCAAGACAGTATACGGTGTATCCGGGACCCTCAGCAAGACATACAACTCCTACTCTACCTCTGTTCCCGTTCGCCATGACGGCAGCGTCAGTGGCGGAGGCGATGGAGCGGTCGTGCCATCTGAGGAAGAGAGGCAGCTGACGGAAGAAATATCTGGAATGAACAAGGCCCTGGTGAGGGAAAACAATGTGCTTCACGACTTGTTACAGCAGATTCGGGAATCGGTAGGTAGCATGGCGGCTCACGGTGAGAAGCAGGCTATGGTCAAGGAACTAGAAGGGGAGAATGGCGTGGCCAAAGTAGATAGGAAGATGACGCACGCGACGGAATTGGCGGCGGAGATTTCCAAGACAATCGATACGATCCATGAAGCGTTGAATTCGCCAAACTTCGTGTCGTTGAATGAACTGCATGCTAAGGAACAGGAGGTAGAGAGGCTCAAAGAGCAAGTGCGGGAGGCGACTGAGAATTGGAAGAGGGCAGTCGACACGATGGAGGAGTGGAAGAGGTATAGGGATAAGCAGCGGCAGGCGAGAGCCTCACCAAAGCCGCCTGTTAAGGCGGCGGCGTCTGCTACACCAGGGAAATCTGTCGCACCTCGGAAATCCTCCACGTTTAGTACAAGGAGTGTTGATGATAAGAAGTCTCGGGGGAGCAGCAGCGGAGATGACGTCCAGAAGGAGCGACAAAACACTTCCGTGACATCGACCCCACGCAAGGCTGCTCCAGCCACTACTACCAGCACCCGGAAAACTAATGATAGTGATGGTGGCGAGCAAAGAAAGACGTCGAGGGTATCGACGACGCCATCAAAAGGTACACCACGGAAGAGCTTTGTGTCAAATGGTAGCAGTACAGAACGCAAGGTATCAAGCATATCCTCGTCCACATCCACGTCCTCGCCACGAAGAAGCGTGGTGTCTTCGCCGAGAATACAAAGCAGCGGCAGCACAACTAAACGACCTTCAATGGCGAGAACACCCTTATCTAAGCCCACCACTGTAGAATAAAATAATGCATCGTTTCAATAATATAATGTTTGTCATTTTTTACTCCTAACCCCCACTTCACGCCGCGCTGCGCCGCGTCGCGCGCTTTTTCGCGACAAATTTGACATCACAACATTAGAGTTACATCATACTCATACAATGGCACAAGAACAGACAGAACAGGAAGAACATCAAGTCACAACGTACCCGGAAGACACTATCAGTAAAATCTTCCATACTGGTGCGTTTACAACCCGCGAAACTCGCGTGTCACAAGCAGCTCTCTCCGCTAGCACCGAGTACCTCCGTGTATTTACACGCGAAGCGTTGTATCGCGCCAACCAGCAGCGACAACAGACCAACAGCTCGCAATTAGAAGAACAACATCTAGACGAAGTCAGCGGGGTCCTCCTTCTCGATTTCTAGCCTCCATATTCATTAATTTATTTTTCATAACACATGCTTTTACAAAACACTCTCTACCTGTATCACGACACGTACCGATCAAAATCTACCACCGTCCAGTACCCTACACTTGTCGTCTTCCCCCCTGTACTACCACCACCACCACCACCCCCTTCACTCTTCCCTTCTTCCTCCTCTTCCTCACCTAAATTCCCTTGCTCTTCCTCTGTCTCATCAAACATCAAGTTTGTAAACAACCCAAACTTCACCTTTTGCTTATTAAACTCACTCGCTTCATCATACGATACAACCACCTCCACTAAAACACTAACCCAGTTCTCTCCGCGTTCATAAAACCCCGACTCTGCAGACGCTTTCTGACCATAAGATTCTCGCATACCCTCCATTGTGACCACATCGGCTGCCTTGGTCTGTCGTACTACAAACTCACTAGGCTGGCTCTTAACTAGCGACACTTCGTTCCATAGTTCCGGCGCTGGTTTTAATTCAAATGATGGTGTTACTATTGTCACGCTGAGGTTGTCATGCGGCGTCGTTGTAGCGAGCCGGATCCGTGCTGTTGTCGGTAGTGGGTTGGTGATATGCAGGCGGAAAGTGTAGGTTTGTCCTGACTGGAATGAGTCGGGGTATGCGATGAAGTGTGGGGTGACTCGTACAGCCGGGATGTAGTCAATAGCCAGATATTTGGTTCTGAATTTTGTTGAAGTTGGTTTTGCCTCGGGCTTGATTAATATTTTGCGGCATGGCTTGCATCGTTTTGCTCGTTTGCAGGTTAATTGTTTGAGTCGAGGGTATGTAACTTGCGCATCGTCTAGCGAGCTGCCGTCGTTATTATTGCCATCGTCATTGTCATCATTACCGTCGTCACCGCTCGGGACCGGCGACAGGATCAGCGGTAGAGGCTCTACTGGCTTTGCATTCTTCGACTCCATGACCTGACTGAAGCTCGTCAACGAAGACCCCTGACCACCCGTCAACTCCACCGACGCCTGTCTATGATAATACCTCTTCAATTCATTAAACCGTCGATGCACTTCTTTATTCTTCATAGCCACTATTTGCCTCGCGATACTTGTACTCTTATCAAATACCATCTCCGATCTATACTCGCAGTAGTTGCAACTCAACCTATACCCACCACCGCCATTACCATCCTCCCCACCACTACTACCCTCTTTGCCCACGCCCATACCAGATTCGCACTTAGGACACTCAAAACACGACGACCGCATACACTTCTGATTATCTGTCTTGGCACTTGCTGTTGTCACTTCAAACAAACATGACGGGCAGAACCGGCATACCACTTCTTCTTCCACACACGCTACGCATCGTATCGATTGGCATGTATCACAAAAGTACAGGTACTCTAGTGTATGTAACGCGTAATTACTCCACAATGACCTCGGTACCTTCTCGTCTTGTTCTGTTTCTCTACATGGACATAACACGCGTACTTTTACTCCCGTCCGAGTTGATACAGAACTTGTCATTAATCTCTCGCTCTATCTATATATCGAATCTGTATGGGTTTTAAGGTGTTGGGGGATATAATAAAGCGGGTGCGGCTTTCCTGGGCGGGCGCGCCACCATAAATTGGGTGTGACATGGTCTTGATGTGTCAAACCACCAAACACACACATAAAACGTATTACCAAATACAATGACACGGTGGTCGACCATAGTATTATCAGCGTTATGCTGGTGGTCGCTATTGGTGCAGAGCCAGGATATACATGATCACCACCACCATCAGGCGGTGTTATCAAAACAAGACAGCTCGGAGACAAGCTCGTCACAATTATACGAATCTGCTGTAGCAATTCTCCACGAGTTGCCAGCTAAACCAACGAAGAAATATAACGAATACTTTTCGATACACAAACCGTCAGCGCCAGCACAGATTATAGAATATTTGAGTGATAAACTGAAAGATCATTTTAATCTCAAGTTTTGGATCACTGGACCGGCTCCTCCTGGTGGGAAAGGTCATAGCAAAAAGAGACCTTGGTGGATGCAGGACCATGTTGATAAGCACGAACATGCCAAGAATATGCTCATTGAAAGTGCTGAACAGGGCAATTGCGATGCAATGATGGTACTAGCGGATATGCATTTGTATGGCAACTTCTCGACAAGTCGGGATTTTGGTGCTGCCTTGAAATACTACCAACAGCTTGCTGATGACCATGCAAACAGCACAGCGCAATTCATGGTGGGGCTATTCTACAGTACAGGCATGTTTGGTAGTATTCCCGTGGATCAAGCTCGAGCTACTTTGTACTACACGTTTGCTGCAGAGAATGGCGATATTCGGGCGCAAATGGCAATGGGTAACCGACATTCTAAAGGAATTGCCGCCACAGTTGATTATAAGCAGGCAGCTTATTGGTATGAAAAGTCAGCTAAAGCAGCGTATAAGTACTACATGGATACGGATGCGCCTTATGGCACACGAATGATAACTCGGCGTACATTTTCGTTGGCAGAGGAATACATGGGCGGGTCATTTGGATGGGGCGCTAGTGAGTATACATCAGGTCACAACTTGATTCTAGCCAAGAACGAAGAACTCAAAACTGCTAGTACGGTTGAAAAGTATGAATACTTGGCCGATGAGAATGACGATATTCTAGCGCATTATACTCTGTCTGTGTTGCACTACAGTGGTGGCATGTCATACCCAAGGGATTTCAAAAAGAGCTATCGACATGCTTTACACTGTGCTAAGCAATTGTGGCCGAAGGGTCCCGCTGCTGATATTATCAGTGGACACGACCGTGATAAAACGGTAGGGAAATTGTGTGCTGGTCTTGTAGCGCAACGGTTGATCCGTGGAGAAGGGGTAGAGAAGAACTTTGATGAAGCATTGACATGGTTGAATGCATGTGCTAAGATTGGTGACCGTACATGCAAGACGGAATTGGCGATGTTGTTGTATACATCGTACGGCGACTCGGTCACAGTGTTACAACAGGAGGGGACAACTCTCGACTTGAAGCAATACGTCAAAGACCTTCTGGTTAATGCAGCATCGATGAGGATGGCCACTGCCAAGTGGTACCTGGCGCAGATTTATAGAGATGAAGGTAATGAGGAAAGTGCACAGCAATTGATCCGAGAGGCAGCTACAGAACGGCATTCAGTAGCGTATTATGAGTATGGGTTGCTGTTGCAAGGGGAGAATAACTGGGAAGATGCGGCGCGGTATTTCAAACGGATGAGTGAGCTGGTTGATGAATATTCTAGTCCGATTCCATGGGCTTTGGATAGTTATCAATCGGGAGATGTCAATTCGTCCATTCTGGGGTACTTGATTGCTGCTGAGCAAGGGTTCCTTGCCGGGCAGTTGAACCTGG
>JAKTQM010000602.1:4046-24236 GCA_030558825.1 Blastobotrys niveus
TCTCACCTTTTTTTTTTTTCCCCACTCTTTTTTTATATCTCTTTTTATTCCAATTTTGGTTTTTCTCTTTTTATATGTGAAAAAAAAAAAAAAAAATCTAAAACACCACAGACCTATAGAATATAATTTCCTTTATTTGAACTTTTCTCTTTTTTTTCTCTTCTTCTCTCTCTCCTCTTACTCTTTTCTTTCCCATTAACTCGTTTTCTTTCACGTCCTATTCTCTGGGTTTTTTTATTTCTTTTATCATGGTTGGTGAAAAAAGAAAGAGAGTTGGTGCTCCATTGCCACCAATGACAATGGTGACCAGGTCTTCTGCTAGAAGGCAAAGCTTAGAATCCGACTCTAGCAGTAATGACCCTCCTCGGCCAGTTCGAAAGTCTAAAGTTACAAATACTAACGCTGGCAATAATAATAATAATAATAATAGTCGTATTACTCGAACACGAGCTGCTCATCATCATTCCCAGAATATCATGACTTTACGAGCTAATGATGATAATGTCGTGATTAAGACTTCTGTTCCACGAGAAGCCGAAATGCATCAATTTGGCGGTGGTACGGTATCTATGGACTTGACGGAAAGTGAACCTTGTTCGAAGCGGGTGAAGGTTGAACAATCGTTGTCTGTCAAGGTGCCATCCCACAAAGAAGAAAATGAAGCTGCAGCTTCTAGCGACGAAGAATTTGAGGAAGACGATGACGACGACGAAGAAGAAGACGATGATGATGACGAAGAAGAAGATGATGATGATGAACTTCCACATTTCGAATACGAATCCAAATTCAAGGATGAACTCCCATCTTCTTCAGATGCTAACGATGTCGACTTGGTTTCGGGCAAGGATATGGACTCGTTTGCACATACCTCGGCCATTCCAGAAATGACAAACAACTTTGAAACAGCGGATAAACTTTCCGACTTTGACCAGTTATTTGTCAATACTCTAAACTCCGACCATGGTCCACGATGGCCAATAGATAAACAAGATGAGTCGACATCATTTTCAATTCTCACCAATTCGCAGCAATCCAAAGCTGCTTCTATTCCTCCACCTCCACCTCCTCCACCATTTGCATTTAATCGAGTCCCAAATAATCATCATCACCACAAGGCATCATCTTCTTCTAAACCACCTCCTCCACCTCCACTCAATGCATCCGCAGCAGCTGCCGCTGCCGCCTTTGCCGCCTCGATTAACCATCATTTTGATACCACCATGCCGGGAACTCTAGACGACTTTGTAGACTATGAAACAGCTGGTGGACTAACCGATGACGATGATAGCGATCATTTATCTTCTGGATCGTCATCCCCAACTATACAAGCATTTGAACGAAACGTACCATTATGTGGGTACCGTGATCGAAATTCGGTAAAGTTTGGTATGGGACCCCTATCTTTACCACCACCTCCTGAACCTCACAGTTTGAATAACATCAAACCTGCAAAATATTATCAACAAGCATTAGTAGCCGCCACTGGTCTTAATCGACGAAGTTTGTGGTCTGGCAAGGCACGAGAAATGGTTGGCGTGGGAGCTGCAATCGGTGATTTCTTATCGATGGACTAAAAAATCAAAACAACGATCTCTACTCTACTTTACTCTTTTCAACTCCCCCACTCTCTTCACTCTTTCTTTTTTTTTATATATTTCTTATTTATTTATATTCATATTCCTTTTAGATCTCTTAATTTTGTTGAGGATAAAAACAAACATAAAAAAACAATTTATGTGTATAATAACTATGTACTGGTATCAAAAATAATTTTCAATTTCAAAAGTTTTGTGGTTTCTTCTGTTTACACTTCTTCACATCATCTTTTTTAGCGCGCTAATATCGAAACTAGCCATTTATAAACAAACGCTCTCAACACATACACACACAACAACGCCTCTCGATTTCAAAGAATAACTAAAAGACTTGTTTTTGGTTTTTAAACCAGTATCATGTCCAATATTAACAGTAGTAGCTCCAATGCTGCTGCTTCTGCGTGTGCTACGCGGTGGCATTCATCGATTTTACATACAGTCGCCAACCAGTACGCTGTTGATCCCTTGAAGCGATACTATTCACAAGTTGTCTGTATTATGGTGACTTTCCTTTCAACACTTGTGTTTTTCAGTTTTCGACGGTTATTGGTTTCTAATATTTCTGCCCATGAAGTCGATCGTGTTTTGCAACAAATGGCTGATCTGAGTTCTGCGTTTCATGAAAATTTAGACGGTAATGGTGGTGGTTCAATGTCCTTAAGCGCCGCCCTTGAGAGAATACTTTCTGAAGCATCTTTGGCCCGTCAGCAGCAACAAGCAGGAAGCGGGTTGATGTTCAAGATTTGTGTATGCTTGATGTTCATGTTCCAGACTTGTGTGGTTTCTTATTTTGCCATTACCTTGTCGAATCGTCTTTCCAAGGTCATTTCGGAACTTTACACAAAGTTTGCTGTTATCAAAGAAACTCAGGATTACTTTGAAAAGGCAATTAGTGATTTTGGCATTATTTTGAATGAGTATGGTGATAACGCTGCTAATCTATCCAAGCATATTGACAAGGTATCTGTTGGTATGGGGTCTTTGTGGCATGAGTTTAACAAGATGAAGAATCCAGCCAATCATCATCAGCATCAGCAAACCGGTACGAATACGAATGCTAATTCTAATGCGAGTAATAGTACCAAGCCATGGTACAATATGGTGCCGCCGTTCTTGACTCCTCCGCCTTTCACGTTTCCAATATCACAACAATTTGTTCAACACGCGCAACAGCAGCAACAACCGCCTCCACAAATACAATTACAACAACAATCACCTCCCCCTCCTCCATTTGGTCAATACCAGAAACCAAAAAATATCCTCAAGACTAATTATGGAGCATTTGATTTGAGCACGCGAGAGGGTCGAGAACGATGGAAGCGAACAATGGAACAACAGAATCAAAAGTCATCATCATCTGGCGCTAATAATACATTTGGATCTCAAGGAGCAAAACGAGCCGCTTCTCGACCTTTTGCGTTCAGCAATAACAACCATAACAACAACAACGGCAATGCCACCTCTCCTACCAACAACTATTCTAATACCATAAAAGAAGGGTCTATCAATCGCAATACCAATCGACCAACTCAATTATACATGACCAGTACTAATACCGCTTCTACTACTACACCAAACGTTCGTGCCATGATGCAAAAATCACCACCACCTCCTCTTCCTCCTCCACAATCACAACCATCCCCATCTCAGTACCAGATCCAATCTGAAAATACCAATGATAAAAAGACTCAGACTACTACCTCATCTCAATCTCAATCTCAGACCCAGTCTCGCCCGCATCCGCATCCGCCGCAACAACAACAACAAGGTACCTCTACTGCTACTCCACAACAACAACCTCCACCATACCCACCACCAGTACCATTAACTAGCTCGGATTTAAAAGCTAAACTCAAGGAAGGCGAAGAAAAACAATACCGTCGATTATTTGTTCCTGGACGAGGTTGGATGAGTGCTAAACGATTACAAGAGGAAAGTCAGTTATTGGAACAAGCCGAAAAGGAACAGGGGCTTGTAGTTTAAGAATACAACATATGCTAGTTTGTTATTGTCTTTCTTTTTTTTTTACTTTTTATTTTAATACCATCTCTCTATTGTTCGTTCTTTTAAATCATTAATAAATAAATAAATATTAAGAGTTTAATAAAGTACACAAAGAACTAAACTTTTGTCCTAGTCTTTAGGTTCTTTTAAGCTCAATATTCAATATCACTTATGGGAAAATCCCCCATCTTCTCATCATCACATTGTCATCAAAAAATATATATATAAATTAGTGTCTTCTTCACCCCAACCCAACGATCGTTGCTTTCACGAACTCGTCCTGCGTGTCCGTCCGTTTCCATCCCTGGTGTCGATGAAACCCCAGTCGTCCATCGTTGAGGAGGTTCCAAGTCGTTTTGAAAATTCATTTGTTCGTATCGTATAGCGCATTTAAACCTTCTCTTTCTCCCGGCTAGACTCGGCTAAAGTTCCTTTCGTGCTTACCGAATTGGATTTGCCACAGCTCGTTGATGTAGTTGCAACAACTGATGTTGTTGAAGCCAGTCTTCAATATAATCACCACCTAGCTCCTGTTCTCGGCAGTAATACAACCATCTCTGCCAGTTGGTCAAATGTTTTGGTGTTCGAAAATGCTCGTATAGATCGTTACGTGGGTACACCTTGTTTCTGCGCTGGCCTTCGGACCATTCGCATACAATGCAGCAGTAAGTATCGTGGCTCATGGTTGTGCGTATGTGTATGTCGTTGATATGATGCGATGTTGGAAGGGATATATAAAATAAAAAAGACCTTTGAGCGTTCAAAAAAAATAATAATCAAGCGTAGAAAAGAAACAAAAAAAAGAAGACAGAAAAAAGAGGGGAGGAAAGTGTCCAGGTATATATAGACCAGTTAATTCCAAATGACGTAAATTCCGATGGTTGGTGCAGTGCTTTCTTTTTGCTGATGCGCTTGGCCGGTTACGTATATCAATAATGGGGGGCTTGGGTAGGTGAGTGGTACCACAAACTCGGCGAATTCGGGTGTGAAACTGTGTGCCTGACGATTATGCTAACGAAATAGATTTCAATGCTTTAGCAATGTTAACGAAAACCGCAATAGAACGCCAAAGATTAGCAATAGAAGCTTTTTTTTTGTTTTCCCTAGTGAAACTAAGCAAGGAGAGAAGATAGGGAAAGAGAAAGGAGAGAAATTTAAAGGTCTTTTATATTTTGTGGGTGTGTTGTTTATTATAATTATTCCCTCTATCTTGAAGTGGCTCCAAAAAAAAAGTCTTCCTCTCTGTTTAAAACAATTACAAGACCAAAATCTCCTTTTTTTTTTTCCTCTCTCTGCTTGCCCTTAATTTGTTTTTTTTTTTCCTTTCGTTGTCTTAGCATAGGTTTTCCCTCGGTTCTTTAAGGAGAAACCGGATCTGAGAAGGGGAAGGAACCTGGATGCGGATGCTTAAAATGAAAGAAAAAAAAGGCTCTGAGACAAGGCTGCATAAACAAGAGATTCTGCTGTTTGAGGACATTTCCCATTGGACACATAACGGTTCTAGGAGGCTTGTATTGTATATTTTGTTTTTCTTTCTATTCTATATGTTAATAAACCCACCATTCTTTTTGAAAATCATCTAGTAAGTTATCTTGAGATCTTCTTTATTCTTATAACCATTAGTAATTTAAACATCGTTAAAGAAGGATAAACCAAAAAGAAAACAATGCGGAAAAGTGGGACCGCCGTCTTTTTTCTGTCTAATGCCGGGTTTGTCCTTTTTTCGTTAATTAAAAAGCTAAAGTTTCAACGCGCAACTGTTACAAAGTCTGCTGTCCGTACCATGCCTGGTACCACCACCACTACCACCACCCATGCGGAACAAGACCTCTCCCCACTCATCACCTCACATCACATCACCCTCTTGTCTGTTTTAGTCCCTCTCAGCCCCTCCCCCAAGTTTGTCTGTCACTTGTTTGCCCGTTATTTTTTTAGATTGTACTGTTCATATAGGAGTCATGTGGGCCTAAACAGTCATCTTTTTTAGATTGCTGTTACGTGGGGAATAGAAGGAGAAGGAGTACTCAATCGGTGTCCCGGTATTGATTTGATTGATGACTGCATGACGCCAGAAAAAAAAACCTTCAAAGGATGGTGGGCCGTACATGACTTTGTACACGCAATGCACTGCACGCACGTTTTCTGTTATGTTACAAGGAACATTACCCATTTCTATGCACGGCCCTAATGTGTGTTGTTTTTTCTTAAAAGCTTGAAAAAAAATTTCTTGTTAACGCAGGAGACATGGACAAGAACACACGCCTTTGAATGAAACTGTGAGTGGATCGCAGTCATTTTTTCCAATTCCATGATTTCCGATCTACCTCTATATCCATCTAAATCATGGGCAAGGGAAAAAAAAAGAGGGGGATGAGAGACTTTTTTTTCTTTCTTTGACTGGTCCAGGTCCTGGGGCCTGATTCAGAAGTCGGATTGACTTGAACACAGATTTTGTTTCAGAACAAGGAGGAGGGAATTAAAAAAATCTTCCAGTCATTATCCACATTGGAATTGAATATTCACACTCCGGGTTTGTCCTTCTTATTGGCCAAAAAGTCAAAAATTTTCAAGACATATTACATTAATAGCTCAAAATCTAAACTGTTCAACCTACTCACTTGGTGAATAACGAGCATTCTGTTTGTAATTTCTTTGGACCCATGGATCTCGGGGAAAGAGGAAGGGGGGTGTGAAAAAAAATTTTGACGCCCAAGTTTCTGCTACATATGCACGTTCATTCCTACCATCGATCATCTAATGTCGCCGAGATTTGCAGGTTTTGTTTTTTTTTCTTTTATTACTGGTTCTTGATCGCCTCCCTAATTCAGTCTTGGTTAGAAGGGGGGATGCTTCTATGCTGCAGCGTGGTATTCCAGTTCCTGAGAATCAGGGGGATTGTAATGTACGGTAACGTAACCTTGCACTATTGCCACAAAAAACAAAATAATAAATATATAGCAGAAAGAAAAAAACAAACAAAATAATGTAGCTAGAAAATCTAAATCAATCGTCAGGGGCATGATCTAATATAGAAAGTATTTTTTTTTCATATTCTGTGGGTTGGATTGAATGACGATGGTTGCTCATTGAAAAGTAATACGGAGTGTCTTAGGAACAGAACGCGTTTCCCCCAGTCAATTGCAGGGGTATTGGTGTTTAGTTTGTTACTAAGGTATTTTGATACCCGCATTGAAAGGTTTTATATCTTATTTTTGTAGATTTGACTGTTTAGTTGTTGCAGGGTCAATGTCAGTGCTCCAGATCATGAGCATGGTATGAGCAGTATCAATCATCTGTCTCGTCTCTTGGCGACGACAGTGACTCCTCGCTAAGATTTTACCGATCCCCACTCTACTTCACTTCGTATATATGCAATCAACGAGGTTTCAAGCTATTTCAATCTAGCTATGCTGGTGTATCGATAGGAGGGAGGGGAAGGGGGACATACCGTTACGGAACCCTCGACAGGGTAACTTGATTAAAAAGTGGTCTTTGCTCATCCCACTACTGATCTAGATTGTGTACATACCTATCAACACGCAGAGGCTCTTCGACGGGATTATTATGGAGCCGCCCCAGGTGCAACAACACAGCGACGCAGTTCCATATACATACAAGTATCATATAGTTCTAGATCTTGACACTGACACGTCGTCGTCGCCTGTCCTAGAATCATTTGCCAGTTTTTACCCGCTTCAACAACAGCAATCGAAAGCAGCAGGGGTAGCAGCACCAGCAGCAGGGACAGCAGCAACACTTAAACAAACACACAGCAAAGGTCCTGATTATCGGAACTGTAAAGTAGAAGTATTCCAAGTCGACGCACCGTTCAACATGGGACCATTACGTAGCCAGTACTTGGGCCGAGGTGTTGTGCGGCTCTTCCGGGTTGAAGATGAAGACGGAGGAGCAGAAGGAGCAGCAGCAGCAACAGCGGAGGAAGGAGAGCAAAAGGCAGCAGTGGACGATGGCACTGTCGTGGCGATTTTGGCAGTGCCCAGCTACTTTTCTCCATCTGATATCTTGGGGTTTGTCGGCACGAAATGTCAGCAACAAGTATTACATTTCCGTATGATTCGTACGCAGGTGGCTAACCGGTACATGGTACTTATCAAGTTCCGGGAAGCTAAAGATGCCAGTACATTCATTGAGTTATTCAATGGTAAACTGTTTAATTCGATGGAAGCGGAAATGTGCCAGGTGGTTTCTGTTCTTTCAGTACAATTCCAGTCGCATGTCAACAAGCAAGATAACGACGAGATTCCCTACCTTGTAGAAGACTCGTTTACAGAAGTTTCCCCGAGTCCACAGAAATCACAACAGCCGGAACCACCTCGCCCTCCTACTTCATTGAAAGAACTGCCTACATGCCCGGTATGTCTAGAACGAATGGATACCAGCGTCACGGGGTTACTCACAATTCTGTGCCAACATACCTTCCATTGCCAGTGTCTAAGTAAATGGGGCGATGGGTCGTGTCCTGTATGTCGGTACTCTCAACGCAACGGCAGCAAATCATCCGGAGAATCCGATCCTGCAAGATGTATAGTATGCAACAGCACGTCGAACCCGTGGGTGTGCCTCGTATGTGGGCAGGTAGGTTGTGGCCGGTACGACAATGCACACGCGAAACAGCATTACATGGAGAGCGGGCATTGTTTCGCAATGGATATCAACACGCAAAGAGTATGGGATTATGCTAGTGATGCGTATGTGCATAGGTTATTACAGAACCCTGAAGATGGCAAGCTAGTAGAAACGACGGGGACCAGTAGTGCGTCTGCGGGGGGTGGAGGAGGAGGACCAGGATCACTAGGAGGAGGTGATGATACAACAGGAGTGTCAGCAGCAGCAAAGAAACAAAATGAAGAAGAAGTAGCATTACAGTATACACATTTACTAACGTCACAATTGGAGAGTCAACGCAGTTATTATGAGGATATGATGGCGACAGCAGCGGACCGTGTATCAGCCGCCGAGAGCCGCGCGGCGCAAGCAGAGCAACAAGTAGAGGAAATGCGGGTTAGTATGCAAGCAGCTAAAGTTAGTGAAGAAAAGCAACGGTCATTGGAGAATGAATTGGAAAGTAGTAGACAAAAGGTGACGAATTTACAAGCAATGTATACAAAGTTGACGCAGAGTTATAAAGATGAAAGAGCAATGAGCGGGCGGATCATGACAAAGTTAAAGTCGGTAGAAGAGGATCGAGATGGGTTAAAAGGGCAGGTACAGGATCTTAAGGGGCAAGTTCAGGATTTGCAGGATCAAGTTAAGGATTTGATGTTTTTTTTGGATGCGCAAAGTAAGTGCCAGGAAGCTGGAGAAGATGTGCAGCAAGGGCAGATTGTGACAACGACAACGTCTAAGAATAAGCAAAAGAATAAAAAGAAGCGTTGACGTAGCATATAGCATATATACCTAAGCATGAGCCGCGCGCGGCCCACACCCGTGAAATTTTCCCACCACCCAGCTTCCGGCTTGCCGGGACAAATTTTTTTTTTTATACCAAATCACACAAGCGTCACTCACCACCACACACATAGACACAATGACAAACGTATCGTCCAACTCCATCAAACTACTTGCAGGTGACGTCCACCGAGGACTAGCCGAACTCGTCTCGCAACGCCTCGGCATGCCACTCTGCAAAGTCGACATCAACCGTGACTCCAACCGCGAAACCAACATCACCATCGGCGAATCGGTACGAGACGAAGACGTCTACATCATCACACAGATCGGATCAGGCGACGTCAATGATCGAGTCATGGAACTTCTCATCATGGTCAACGCCTGTAAAACAGCCAGCGCCCGACGCATCACCGTGGTCCTGCCCAACTTCCCATACGCTCGACAAGACCGTAAAGACAAGAGCCGGGCTCCCATCACTGCCAAGCTCATGTCCAACATGCTCGAAACGGCCGGGTGTAACCATGTTATCACCATGGACCTGCACGCATCGCAGATCCAGGGGTTCTTTTCGGTACCGGTTGATAACTTGTATGCCGAACCTAGTGTGGTACGATATATTCGAGAAACTATTGATTACAAGAACAGCATCATTGTGTCGCCCGATGCTGGGGGCGCTAAACGGGCTGCGGCATTGGCAGATCGTCTCGATCTCAACTTTGCGTTGATTCATAAAGAACGAGCTCGTGCCAATGAAGTGTCGCGCATGGTGTTGGTAGGTGATGTTCAGGATAAGATTTGTATTTTGGTCGATGATATGGCTGATACATGTGGTACGTTGGCCAAGGCCGCTGAAACGTTACTGGGTCATGGAGCGAAGCAAGTCGTGGCTATTGTAACGCACGGGATTTTGTCGGGTAAAGCTACATCGATCATTTCCGGGTCGCAGTTGCATTCGGTGGTGTGTACAAATACCGTGCCATTGGAGGGTAAAGATGATGTGTGTGATAAATTGGCTACCATTGATATTTCTGGCGTTTTGGCAGAGTCCATTCGTCGATTGCATAACGGCGAGTCTGTGTCGTATCTATTCCGCAACGCGCCTCTATAGAACTTTACATCCTTGTAATAAATGAAAATCGTCCTATTAGTATTACATCTCTAAAAACTTTATCTCTCTCTTTCTTTTTCTAAGCCTTTACCATTCCGTACTTGACTCTATCAAACTCTTCAAGAGACGCCAGAATCTCCCCCGAATCACCAATAATCTCTCGTTCCTTGTCATCACCCAACACCTTTCTAGCTTCTGGATGTGGCACCCACACCACTCGTGCACCAGCAGCTTTACCAGCCATGACACCAGGCACACCATCTTCAAACACCAAGCATTCTTCCGGCTTGATTTCTTCCAACCCCAATTCCCGTTGCTTCTTATTAAGAGTTTCCAATGCAACAAGATAAATATCCGGGCACGGTTTACCTCGACCCTTTGGAATCCGTGGATCGTCACCTACCACGGTATGTTCTTGATCGAATAGACTAATACCATGTTGCAAGTGGCTAGTCTTTTTATGAAAATTATCACGATGAGATGACGTGGCTAATGCAAATGGCATGCCAATTTCTTTCAAATGTTGTAATAGTTCCAAAGCACCTGGTAAAAACTTGGCAGAGCCCCATTTGGATGCTTGTTTGGCAGAGGTGATTCCAAATAGTTCATCTGGAGTATATGGAAGTTTACTCCATTCTAGAAACTTGGCAGAGGCGCTAGGACCCGGGAGACCTTGCAGTTGAATCTTGATTTCCCAGGGGAGGTTTGGTTTGCCGTGTTCGGCAAGGACTTCGTTGGTGACGGCGGTGTAAATGTCTTCTGTGTTGAGTAGGAGGCCGTCCATGTCGAACAGGCATGCTTTTACTGGAGTGGTAGTGGTAGTGGAGTTTGTCATTGTTGGTTGTTGTCGTGGTAGAGGATGTTAAGAGTAATCAATAATAAAAAAATTTTTTTTCACCAAAAAAAGGACACGGCTTATCAATTGTGGCGGGGTATGGATAAAAAAAAAAGTGGCCGACGGTGACAGCAGGGGAGGGAGGCGGAACGAGCGGCTCAGTTCGGCCCGATGTTTGTAGTGCGCATCAGCATGTCATTTAGATTAACGAATCTGGACAGATTATGTCCTATTTATCCAGATGAGATAGCAGATTGTATTATCCACAGTCAATGTAAGCGCGGCAGAGAGTAAAGGATAGGCATGCAATGCTAGATATGAAAACGCTGAAGAAGCTAGAATAACATGGGCTAATCTCCTCCATAGATATGGCTCGATCTTCACTCAAAGATCTCGCATGATGCTGTAATAGGAACTATTATCGGCGTACAGCGACCCACCCATGTTACATTTTAAATGACATGGCGTTTATTCAGTCAGATTGGCTCGTAAATGCCTCGACATCTGGTCAAGAGGAACAGTCTCATTTTCATCAGTCATTAACGGACAGCATAGACGAGACCGTAGCCCATCTGCCCTAGCAATAGATCTTCATGATACCTGCTCAGATCAGAAGTATTCCGTGCCCCTGCATATTTTCCACGCTCCAAACTATACTGTAATTGAACTGACGGCTCGACCATGTAGCGAATGTACATGGTATCCATGGAAGGGAATTCTTGTTGACAAAAATCTGCGAGATGATGCAATGTTGAAAAGATCTAAGAACGCTTTCTTTTGTGTATTTTTCGGACACCTTCTAAACGAGGTCAAATATCACTGAATTTCCTTCTACGATGGTTCGTAGTGGCCGTCCACGTCCACACGTAGAATTGAGCAAGTGCGAAGGATAGGAGGAAAATGGTGCTGAGAACAAGGTTCCAGCTGTTTGTATGGATAGCATTCTATTGCTTTGATCACCAACACGAGCCGCACAGTTGGGGGGTAGTTCTCCTGACTCGGCTCTAATTCTAACAGCTCTTTTAAATACAACTTACAGTGCGTCACTATGTTCTGAGAGAATATGGTTCCGTTAACGTTTTATTATTTTGGCGCGCGGGAAGCACTCCACTAGTTACAAAGTACAGGAAAATAAACGTTCACGGAACGGTGACGCACTGTAGGTTGTGTCCCACATCCGTCTATTAATGACATTACTATTCAGGGTTAACGATTGAAGTAGGTGACTCTCCTTTCTTTTAATTGCTTTATTAATCAATTCGAAAGCATTGGACACCAGTATACATATACCTATATAAATAATGATAATACCAATCAGTAAATAATCAATAATACCAAAGTTGCGTCGCGACTGTACGCCTAACATCGCGAGACACTTTGATCCACACGGGCCGGAGTGACTAGACGTTCAATCTGAGCATTGGTGGTTTCGAATGAGCAGGGAGGACAAGCAGGTATTTTTGTAGAAAGACGGTTAATATTGGCTTTTGAGTTGACTACAGTTAATTCTTAGTCTACCATCTTTACTTTGCATCTAAAAATGCGTTTTGATGACGACTCATTCAATCGGGATAGCTACAATGTATCACCAGACTTAACTTTGCCGTATCGGCCGTTCGCGTCCAAGATATTGTTACGGGGCAAATACACATTTTTTTCAATCATTATTAATTTGTTATAATATAAACTTATAAAAAAACAACAGACCCTAGTGCCTCATACTAAACTCTTAAACTACACACACACTTAGTATTCCAATTCTTCTTCATCCATGGCACTATCAACACCAACTTCTTCATAATCACGTTCCAAAGCAGCCAAATCTTCACGAGCTTCAGAGAATTCACCTTCTTCCATACCTTCACCCACATACCAGTGCACAAACGCTCGCTTAGAGAACATCAAGTCAAACTTGTGATCCAATCGAGACCATGCTTCAGCAATAGCAGTATTATTAGAAAGCATACAAACGGCTCGATCAACCTTGGCCAAATCACCACCTGGCACAAATTGTGGTGGTTGATAACAAATACCAATCTTGAACCCGGTAGGACACCATTCAACCAATTGAATGCTCTTCTTGGCCTTGATAGTAGCAACCGCTTGGTGAGCATCATTATTGACAACATCACCTCGGTACAACAAACAAGAAGCCATGTATTTGCCGTTTCGCAAATCACACTTGACCAATTGGTTGGTGGATTCAAAGCATGCAGAGGTGATTTCTTGAACGCTGTTGGATTCATGATTAGCCTTGGCAGCACTGATAACTGGAGCATAAGAAACCAATGGGAAATGAATTCGTGGATATGGGACCAAATTGGTTTGGAATTCATTCAAATCAACGTTCAAAGAACCTTCGAATCGCAAAGATGCAGTTACAGAACTGACAACTTGTGCAATCAATCGGTTCAAGTTTTCATAAGTTGGTCGAGCAATATCCAAAGATCGTCGGCAAACATCATAAATGGCTTCATTATCAACCATAAAAGTACAATCAGAATGTTCCAAAGTGGTATGAGTAGTCAACACACTATTGTATGGTTCAACCACCGAAGTAGAGTTTTGAGGAGCTGGGTAAACAGCAAATTCAAGCTTGCTCTTCTTACCATAGTCAATGCTCAATCGTTCCAACAACAATGCACCAAACCCGGAACCAGTACCACCACCAAAACTGTGGGTGAACAAGAACCCTTGCAACCCGTTACAGTTATCGGCGACACGTCGAATTCGGTCCATGACTTGGTCAATCATTTCCTTACCGACAGTGTAATGACCTCGAGCATAGTTGTTGGCGGCGTCTTCTTTACCAGCAACCAAATGTTCTGGATGATGCAACTTTCGGTAAGACGAGGTTCGGATTTCATCAATCACACCTGGTTCCAAATCGCAAAAGACGGCTCGTGGAACATATTTACCCGATCCAGTTTCAGAGAAGAAAGTGGAGAAGCCTTCATCTCGAGGGGCATTCTTCTTTTCTTCACTAAGGTACCCATCTGGCTGTTCAAAAGAAAAAAAGTGTTAGCGCGTTCTGTTCCAACAACATATCGTAAAGGCTCTATAAACATACCTGAATACCGTGTTCTAGACAGTACAATTCCCAGCAAGAGTTGCCAATTTGACAACCAGCTTGACCGACGTTGATGGAGATAACTTCACGCATTGTTGGATTAGTATATTAAGTTGGTTTTTAAAGAAAGATCGTTCGTTTGAAAAATAAAAAAATTTGGTATCTGGAAAAAAAATTGAAAGTAAAAGGGGGTTAAAAAGTTTGTTGAAGGATTTGATGGTTTTCCTTTTGTATGGATTTTGATTTCTCTTTTGCTGTTTTGGTTGGTTGTCGTTGATGTCAGGAGAAGTAAAAGGAATTGAAGATTTTTTTTCACGCTGTTTTTTTGTTGTTGTTTTTGTTTATTTTTTTGTGTTGGCGCTTAGAGAAGTAAAATAAATAACAACATAAAAAAATAGGGGTTGTTTACGCGCCAGGTGTTACACGCGGTGTGTGTTTTGTTTGGGAATTCAGAAAAAAGTGGGAATTTATTGGGCAAAATAAAAGCGGGATGCATAATCGGGGGGGAAGCAGCAGATGTGTTGTGTGAAGCAGCAAACAGGGTAACTGCTGCTGCATCTTATTTGAAATAGACATTGTGTCCGTTGTCTCTCAGCGTGTGGGATTTTACTTGTCTTAGTTCCTACTGAACATCGATATCTTAGATACCCGTACATCATTTAAACGTTGAAAATACTATGTTCAATATACCGGTCCGTTAGACTTTTTTTTTTTACCAATTGACTGGCTTATTAGTTACTCCAACCGAGAGGATAGCCGCACACTTTAAATATCAAGGCTGATCTACCTGCATCTTCCTACTACCCTCCTCCTCCCCCTCCTAGAGCCTCAAATCAAACCTCCCTCCGTATCTTTCTCCTCTTCTTCGTCTTCTTCTTCTTTCTCTTTCTCTTCTCATTTCTCCTCTTCATCCTACCCAACTCTTTATTCATGGACAAGGTATTTCAAAACGCAGAACTGGTAGCAGAAATACTCAGCTCGCCAGACCTAACCAACAAAGACCTCGTCGCCTGTGCACAGGTCTGCCAGGACTGGTTTTTGATTAGCGCCAGTCGAATTTGGCGATGCGCAACGATAAAAAAAGCCAACAAACATGTCACAAAACGACGTCGACAACTCTATTGCATGTTTATTGAACATATGGACCTATCACGTTGCTCATTAACCCTCATTGTCAAGTTCTTCAAAAAATACACCTTTCACAGCCTCAAATCCGTCCGGTTTGGACTTATCCCCCATGCCTGGGAAGGTAACCAGCATGTCATGAGATGTCTAACACGACGATGTCCCGAACTTTCTGACATTTATTTCATAACCACCGAATTGATGCCTGGTGGGAGTATATTTGCCATGTGGTTCCGCTGTTGCCTAGCATTGAGCAAGATTAATGTTCATTTGTCCGATCCACAGCAAATCGCAGAAGGGGAAGAAGATGAATGGATCAAGTTTATCCAACAGGAACCCATGTATGGATCACGATCTTGCAAGTACCCCAAATGGCCGCGACACTTGAACCTTACCGTCGGCGATGATATATGGGAGGAAGCCACAGAAGGTGCTTATCCAGCGCTGGAGAGTCTAAATGTCAACGGCGGTAAGCATGACCCAGATGTGGTGTGGCAGATGATGCTGATTATCCATCATTGCTCCAATTTGCAGACGTTATCGATTATTCTCAAATCTGGTGGTCCTGGTGGGAACGTACTTGATGATCAAGTTATAATGCTGGTTCGGGCAGCGCCACGGCTGAGAAGCTTGGAAATACATGGTACCGTGTCGATTCGGCTGAAGTTTGAAACCCTAGAAGTAATTTCCGATACTTGCCGGTACTTGGAATGGCTGGAGATTCGCACGGGGGCGCATCGCGATGACGACGCGCGGTTTATCCCTCCATTTTGGCTCATTACCAATGAACAGATGGAATATCATCGATGGCGGTACAGAGTGACGAGCAAGTCGTTGTTCCCATGTCTGGAGCATATCAAGCCGTTCCCAGTATATGACCATGAATACTGTCCAAAGGAAATATTTGGGCGATGGTTATTCCCTGCCTTGCAAGAATGGCCCTGTGATCGGGGACTGTGCGTTGCGTGTGGGTCAGATAGCGAGGCTGAAATTCTGCAGCCGGAGCAAGTAGCGCCTGATCCAGCAGATTTTGAAGGTTACGAAACATCTGGGGATGAAGTGCATGATGACGATACCGGGTTGAGTCAGGTCAGTTTGCATACTAGTGATTGGACCGAGAGTGATGCGTGGATGTTGGAGTATTCTCAAAACTCGGATTGGCAGCCTGATCCGAATAATCCTGACAAGGAGACGAGTATTGATGAAGATGAGTTGAGTGCGGCGTCATTTTAAAATTGGGGGTGTGTGTATTCCCGGGTCATTCCGGCCGGCCGTACCTTTCCGATTACCAAAATCATACAACAAATACTGCCAACGACATAGAAATACAAATTTGGCCCTATTTTTTCTGTTAAAGGATCGGCTATACACTAATAATAAATTATCTTCCATCATTCAATTTGCAAACGTATTAATTAAAACCGACTTCTATCGATCTCTCTTTTGCTCTCCGTCTATATCATTCACCTCTTTTCCGGTTCGGTAAAATATTTCTGAACATTCCATACTCCATGGGGATGAGGTGAGACCAAAAAGGGGTGAGAGCGGAGGAGACTACCAAATGAAACTCTAAAAAAGAACGCCACACTTTTCTCCGATGGTTTAGTTTTGGAGTGGCGTGTTATATGGATATGCCCAGACCTGAATCAGCCCACTCTCTATGTAACTCCACCCTTCCTTCCTTCCTTTACCCTTTTTTCCTTGGCTCTCCGTATTTTCTTTGAAATTATTTTTTTTGTTACGTACTGTTTGCAGATAGTTAGCGGTGATTGGTGTAGAGCAAAAATGCAATCAGGTTGGCCACCTCTTCTGCAGGACCTTACAGCGACGTTTTTTTTGCCGTTTCCAACGTCAATGAAATCATTAGATCAAATCAAATTAAAAAAACGACAGCTCATATAGTAAAGAGGGGCCCACACACACTGGAAAATTTGCCCATTCTTTCATCTTCCTCCTCCATTTACTATATTCCCTCTTTGTCTGATTTATGTCTCAATTATCTTTCACATAGGAAGGGAGTTTTTCCGGGCACCCGAAACATAATTGCATCGTTTTTGGTGCGGTGTATATACTTAGGCTCATTCTACCAACCTTGTTTTCCTTTTGTTTATTACTAGCAAACCACATTTTGTTCTTTCTCTGGTGATTTTTTTTTCTCTCTCTCTCTCTTCTGCATCAGGGTCAATTATATAAAGAAGACTTTCTGCCTCACCTTTAGACAAGAAAACTTTTTTCCCCTCTCTCTTTCTTTTTTGTTCTTTTTGTTCTTTTTCTTCTTTTTATTTTTCTTTATTTGTTGAGCTAAAGTCTTTTTTTCTTATATTTCAACTACTCCTCCTTACTTTCACCCATATTTAACACAAAATGTCAGCCGTTGATAAAGCTAATGAAATCGCAAAGGAATTTGTTCTCAGCGATCAAGAGTTGAACGATGCCGTCGATCATTTCATTTGGGCTACCGAACATGGGTTGCGACATCACACCGATTTGGGTATGCCAATGATTCCAACGTTTGTTACTGCAATTCCAACTGGTAAAGAAAAGGGGACTTTTTTGGCTGCTGATTTGGGTGGCACCAACTTCCGAGTATGCTCTGTTACTCTTAATGGTGACTGTACTTATAACCTTGTTCAGGAAAAGTCGGTTGTTCCAAAGAGCCTCATGGCTGGTAATACCGTTGACTTTATGGATTTCTTGGCCGACCGATTGCAAGACTTTTTGAACAAGCACCATGAAGCCAAATTGGATTCTGCACAACAAGATCGATTCAAGATGGGTTTCACTTTTTCTTTCCCAGTTGATCAAACTGCCATGAACAAGGGTAAATTGATTCGATGGACCAAGGGGTTTGATATTAAGGATTTGGTTGGTAAGGATGTTTGTGAAGCCTTCCAAGCCTCAATTGATAAGAAGAAGGTGCCAGTCCATGTTTCTGCATTGGTCAATGATACCGTTGGTACCTTGATGTCTCGATCTTATACCAAGGCTGAATCGGGTCGAACCTTGATTGGCTGTATCTTTGGTACTGGTACCAATGGTGCTTATTCTGAAAAGATCAAGAATATTCCAAAGTTTGATGTTGCCCAGCATCCAGAAATCACTGATAAGATTATGGTCATTAATACCGAATGGGGTTCATTTGATAATCGATTGAAGTATATTCCAAATACTCGATTTGATCAACAATTGAATGAAGTTACACCAAACAAGGGTTACCACATGTTTGAAAAGCGAGTATCTGGTATGTTCTTGGGTGAATTGTTACGATTATGCATGGTGGAATTGCAACAAGCTGGCGTTTTGTTTGGTATGGATGACCAAGTTGAAGCTAAGGATTCTTTGCAAACTCCATGGTCATTGGATACCTCTGTTCCATCTAATATTGATGGTGATACCACTTCTGACTTGGTTGAAACTGATGGTATTATCAAGACTATGCTTGGTTACAAGACTACTGTTGAACAACGAAAAGCCATTCAAATCTTGGCCAAGGCTATTGGTAAGCGATCTGCTTACTTGAGTGCAGTACCATTGGCCGGGTTGATTCTTCATACTAATGCATTGGAAAAGTTTGAAGGTGAAATTGATGTTGGTGCTGATGGGTCTGTTGTTGAATTTTATCCAAATTTTGAACAAATGATTCGGGAAGCATTGCGAAAGACCAAGATTGGGGAACAGGAGAAGCGGGTGACTTTGGGCTTGGCACGAGATGGGTCTGGTGTTGGTGCCGCATTGTGTGCTCTTGTCGCTTAACGTTAAAAAAAAAACAGTAGAAAACTCGGAACAACCTCATATCTAATTTATATATAAATAAGATATGAGGTTGTTCCGAGTTTTCTTTGTTTTATTATTATTATTTAATGTCCACAATGTCGCTAGGTTGTGCGGCTAATTTGCTCAGACACAATTGCATCCATCCCAATTCATATCAAACTGCTGTATGTATATTAGACTAATTTTTGATAAAAAGAATGAAATTGAAAATTGAAACCATCGAGTCTGTTTTTAATTCCATTATATACAAGTTTAGTTACCGCTTCCCCCCAACAACTCCTCCCTCCTGTCAATCTCACCGCCCTTTCTTCTCTTTTGTCCACAAAACGCATCTAATCATGAACAGTATCGATCATCCTTTGTCGCATTTAATAAATTCCATATTAATGGGAAAAAAGCAGCAGCACCAGACTAGCAGTATGAACAATGAACAAGCATCGAAGAAATAAAAATTTTTTTTTTTAAAAGCCAACCCTAGTTAAAGCTATCACGGGCCGTTGTAAGGGATTAATGTTAAGTTAAGTGGTAAGGGTCATTGAGGATCCTCACCTCACCCCCCATACCAAGTCAGAGACAGACCGTCATACTGCTCCATCGATTTCATTCATTTATAACTTATATTAAACTGATTCCAGGTCCATGGTAGATGTGCGCCTTCAATATCCCAGATTACAGGGTCCTTCCTCTTTGCCCCTATTCGACCTTATGCTGCCTGCCTGCCGTTTTGACAAAGTGAGTCAAAAATAGGAATAGGAATAGGGCATGTAAAACCAACCATCGCGTTGGAAGGTAGGTGCAGGGCAGTCCTTATTCGAGGTAGAGTGTGTTTCTTTTTTTAGTCTTTTTTTCTTTGATTATGATGTGATGCCCTTTTTTTTTTATTCTTTAATGTTCCTTTATGTCACTCTTTATTTTTTATTCTTGGGGACTGGTAAATTCATATCTCAAAAGGGTCTACTGCGTTTTAACTAAATACGGTGATGTCGGTTCGTAACTTTAATATTAAGGCCAGGATAAGGACGTGTGTGTTTTTGATAAGGCAGGATGTTTAAGACAAAGGGCTTGTGCTGCTGCTGCTGCTGGCTGTTGTGGCTTGAAGTTTTGAGCCCTTCTAGTATATACGTTAAACTAGCAGCTTGAGTTTTTCCTTTATTAAGATTAAGAATTGAGACAAAGCGGATAGAGTTAGTTTTTTTTGTTTTTATCTTGAAATATTAAGATCGATCGAAAATGAACGGATTTTCTGAAAAATAAATACCACTGTATT
>JAKTQM010000603.1:14834-30948 GCA_030558825.1 Blastobotrys niveus
TATCAACAGCAACAGCAGCAGCAGTTACAACAACAACTGCCACTAACCACATTTCAACCACCTAATAACTCAGATTATTTTACAAATCGTCAATATTACAATTATCCAGATTGTAATATTATTCCAAATTCACCTTCCAAATTCCAACAACAAAGTGCATTTCCTCCTCTTGCTCTTCCACCGCCCCACGGACTGTCTCCCGCGCACCACCTGCTTCCGGTAGGTTCCACAAACTTGGACAATAACCAATCTCACCACAATCTACAACAACAACAACAACAACAACAAGAAGAGCAACAACAAATAGGGTCAGGACAAGGTAAAAATAGTAGTGAAGGGTCCACTATTTCAAGTTCTAGTCCCTTACGGCCAACATTACCTACAACTACATCTAATATTCCGTTATCTCCTTCTTCTGCTTGTTCTTGTATAACGTGCAGCACAAACTCACAGCAGCAGCTGCAACAAGTTTCGTCCCAGTCCCAGCAACCTTATCGCTCGGACGCTTTTCTTTATCACCAACAACAACAACAACCACCACAACCACAACCACAACAGCAACAGCAGCCATCTCAATCCTACTATTATTATTATTATAACAATAACAATAACGATATGAGTAGTACAACTCTACAGTCCTCTGGATTTATGGTTGACGACTCGTCTCGTCTTTCAAATTCTGGAAGTGGCTATGGAATTTATACTCCAACTCAGACTCCTCGCCGCCAACAACAACAACAGCAGCAGCAGCAACAACAACAACACGCTCAACAAGAAATGGCGCCATTTCCTCATCCACCAGCACCAGCACCTCCACAACATCAGAATATGACATATACTTCTACACAAAATCAGCAGAAACCGACTGGTCGACGCAAAAAGAAACCTGTCGATTGGAACGAATTTTATAAAAATGGTATCCCAAATGAAGTCATTGTGATATCTGACGACGAAGAACCTCATATCGAACGATCGTCCTCGAGCGTAGGAACAAAGAGACTACAGTTTAGTTCCAGTGACAATTATACTGAAGAATACAGTGATAACAATAATTATAGTACCAACGAACCAAGGACAAAAAAGCGACGACGAGCACAGCCCAACGCGCCAGTGTATATCCCACCTCCAAAACCGATACAAAAAATTGGAGATATAGAAGTCAAGAAGATTGTAGATACTCACCAACATCAGCATCACCAATCATCAGCATCAGCATCAGCAGCATCCAAACCGCCATATGACGACGATGATGGGCATTATATTATACAAGCAAACACGGACTTTACGGATAGGTACCGCATTTCAAAACTGCTGGGACAAGGAACATTTGGAAAGGTTGTAGCGGCCTACGATAAAGTGACCAAGTCACACTGTGCCATCAAGATTATTAGAGCGGTTCAAAAGTATCGAGAAGCTAGCAAGATTGAACTGCGGGTGTTGTCGACCTTGTCAAGGTACGATCGGGATAATATCAATAAATGCATCCATCTACGCGAATGTTTTGACTATCGGAACCATATCTGTATAGTCACTGAGTTGTTGGGTATTAGCATTTATGATTATATGAAGAGTAACGACTTTATGGCGTTCCCTGCTAGCCATGTTCAAAACTTTGGTCTGCAGTTATTCAAAAGTGTGGCATTTTTACACGATTTGAATTTAATCCATACCGATCTCAAGCCAGAGAACATTTTATTATTAGATTCGAGGTTTGATTCGTATCCAACTACTGCTTTAAACGGCACAGCCAAAGGTACCAATGGTGGTAGCAACGGGAGACGCAAGGCCAGTTCATCATCCTCATCTTCATCAGTAAGGAACATTCTTCGCAACACCAACATTCATCTCATTGATTTTGGGTCGGCCATTTTCAATGACGAGTATCATTCCAGTGTGGTCAGTACCAGGCATTATAGAGCGCCGGAGATCATTCTTGGCATTGGATGGTCGTTCCCATGCGATGTATGGTCGATTGGATGCATTTTGGTGGAGCTGGTGATTGGCGATGCTCTGTTCCAAACTAGAGATAACTTGGAGCATTTGGCATTGATGGAGAAGATTTTGGGTAAGATTGATCGTAATGTGATCAAACAAGCCAAGATGAATGAAACTGGCAGCAAGTTTTTTGATTCCAAGTTGCGGGTGTGTTATCCAAACAGTGAAACCAGCAGTAATAGCAAACGGTACGTGGACAGTCTTCATCATTTGGAACGCATTTTGCAAAGTGCAGTGACTACTACGCAGTGGAACAAGAATCGTGCATTTTGGACAAGTTTTTTGGACCTGTTAAAGAAGATATTTGTCTATGATGCATCTAAACGAATTACTGCACGAGAAGCACTGGACCATCCGTGGTTTCGCATGGTGATCAATGATCTGGGCAGTAGCAGTATCATGGCCCTGTAATATTTTTTTGTTATTTTATTATTATTATTATTATTATTATTACTATATTTATTTTTAGTTTTTGTTTATATACATGTTCAACTGGACATTTATAATTATTTATTTATTCTAATTGATTTATTCCAAAGTCTCTACTACAAAGTTGATATCTTTCTCTCTTTTTTCGTTGGCTGTCGGCCAGATCCGTTGCCTCGAGGTCAAGTAAAGGTCCCCCAAGTTTTGTTCGGGAAGCAACCGGGGGAGGTCGCTTCCAATCTTTCTTCCTTCACGTTAACATTGAACTCACATCTGCATTAATACCAACCATGACAGACCCGTTAGAACAAAGTGAGCCAGTATTGGTGGAGAAAAACGATGAACCAGAAAAGAATATCACTTCTACCACCACTACTACTAATGAAGAAGAAAAAGAAGAATCATTGCCTCATGCTGATCCACCACTAACCAACCTATCATCCAAAAACCGATCCAAACTGGCCAGAATCTTCACTCTGCTGAGCCATAAACAACGACTCGCAGAAACCAACAAGTTCCTCATCACTTCTGGCGACATGAACCTGTCATGTGTAGGGTACCCTTCTCTGCTTCTCAGTGCCATCATCCGGTACATTGGCACTCGACCAGCAGTCCGGCTCCAGTTGGCCAACCTGACTCGGCATTTGCCAGAAGGATCCAAACTCAAGCAACGATTATCAGATCCTACTCGGCTTGCTGACCGTCTCAAGACTTTATACAAGCTGACGTCAGATTTACGAACCTTTATTCGAATGTGGCAGAGTTTGGATTACGTTGAATGGGCTTTGGCAAGTCTTCGGGATACTCGTGAAGATGACGACGTGCTACGATGGGTAGACTATACTCAGCTGGCAGCATGCATCTGGTACCAAGTACTCGAGAATATCGCGTACCTTGGTTCGCATGGTGTACTATCCATGAGTGGCCGCACTGAGGCGACTCTATGGAGCGTCAGCTGCATCTTCTGGGCCATTCATGTCCAGCTTGATTTCATCAAGATCTTCCGAAAATTGTACCTAGGTAGAGACGTGGTGGATGCCAAGTGGTACAGAGCATTGCTCAAGAACTGCTTGTACGTTCCATTGTCGATACACTGGAGTTTGGAGAAGGGATGCTTGCCAGACTTTGTGGTCGGGTTGTTTGGTACGTTTACTACTTATAATACTGCCATTCCTGTATGGCAAAGTGTTCTAGCCTAGATGGAGCTAGTTGTATGTAACTAAGCTCTTTTATGTTTCTATATAGCATTTTGTTTTTGTTTTCTCATGGTATGTAAATGACAATCTTACTAGTTTTAATGATATCTGTTGATGAAGCACGTGCATGAAAACAGGTTTTTGCTTCGAGGTTTAGCCGCACTGACTGGTCCTTAACAAAGTGTCTTAACAAAAAAAGTGTCGTAACAGAAAAAAAAAATGAGAATAATAATTTAAAGATAATAGTAACTATTTTCTGAACTAATAGATGCATTGGATCGATGATAAGAAGTAGACGTTGTGCCATGTTGATTGGCATTGCGTGGGGTAGACCCATCCTGTGGCTTGCGGTTATTGCTATTGCTACTGCTACTACTATTACCTGGCTGACGAGGTTCTTCACCAACAGTAGCATTCTTTATATCATCAAATAACCCCCAAAACTGTGTCCCTAGCTCTTCAACCACCCGTTTACCCATGCTTAGTACTTCATTACCCCGCGGAGAAAACGCCGAAACCTGTTGTGAGGCCTTGTTACTACCGTCTATATGCTGTGGAAGATAATGCTGCTGCTGCTGTTGTTGTTGTAGTTGTTGAGGTATACCATTCATAGATGCATTTACCTGGTTATCCGCCCGCGTGAATACTGGTGCTGGCGGTGTTTTAATAACCCTATCGTTATCCGTACTGTTTCTCGCTGCCGCTGCGTCCTGCCGACTTTTCTGAGGCGAAGCAGCAGCAAAGTAATCATGCGCATGAGGAGGTTGTTCATTTGGCCCATGAATAGCAAAGCTAGCCTGTGTACGGAACGAGTTTAGATCACTTTCCGCCGCTTTTAGCAGCTCCTTGACTCGTTTCACCTCGTCTTTAAGTTCTACCACCCGTCGCTCTTTCGACGCCAGCGCCGCTAAGAATGCATCTTGAACTGTGTTGATCGCAGCAGTACCGGTACCACTGGTACCACCACCACCAGCTCCCACTCCCATACCTGACGGGCTCATAGACCTTGATGCAAGTGATGGCGAAGCTAGTGGGCTTGTCGCGTATTTATCTCCATTTGACGACGCTGTTGATGCTGATAAATGGTCGTTATGTTCACCGGATAAAGTCTGACGGCGGGCTCTAGACCTTGGCGAAGGAGACGCCAAGTTGAACACCGCACTGTTGGTATTAAGTACCGGCGACGTAGATGCCGACGTTGTTGTCGGCGGTGCAGCGCTACTACTGTTCGGTGCCATTACAGGCAACGTTTTAAAATTCATGCTCATACGTTTACGATGTCTTGTTGCTGAAGATGATGAGGAAGAAGAAGATGCAGAGATGGAGATTGTGTTGGATCGCATAGGTGTCGTCGTCGTTGTTGCGTTAGTCGCAGTGGAGGCGGTCGATGCGCGTGACGAGTTGCTTCTGGTACGTGTCACGGTCGTTGTAGAACTGTTAGTTGTCGAAGTAGGCCGGATAGATATTGTTTCCGAGCATGCAGAGTCTATAGAACTTGTACTTGAATCTTGTTTATGTGATGGTGCAGAACGAGTGGTTCTGGACGTGGTAGTGGTATCAGTTGTTGCGGTGCTATCATACTCGTCATAATCATCATTATCGTCGTTTTCGTCAGTGTAATCATTGTTGAGAGGATGATCCTTTGGATCTGAATGGTGATGGTTGATCCTTGATTCCGTCATTGTTGACGTGGAGATGCAAAAATAAAATGTGTGTCAGTTGGTATATCTAACTGCTGATTGTTAATGGATTTTAATCTCAGGGGATAAATAACAAGTAAAAAAAGGAGAAGAAAAATAAGAAAGAAAAAAATAAGCGCCTTCCGATTTCTTTTTTGTTGCGTTTTTAATAGTCTTCGGGCGCCGCCTCCCAAACAAATTAAAATAAACAACAACAAACATAAAGATGGTGATGTGATGGTGTTTGGATTCCAACCGCTGGTTTCAGTTTCAGATCGTAGACATTTTTTTCTCGCTTATTATTCAGCATTGTTTTAATGTGGGTATTTAAATATAACCGTGGTTTATGTTGCTCGCGTTTAAGGGCCAGAACTGAGTTTGTGGATGATTGTTGGGGCTCGTGATATATTGTGGTCCGCAGTTGTCCTGCTTGGTGGCCAACACAGTTCTACCCGCCCTAAGATAGCATTAAGTGGCCAGTAAGAATAATGGATAAATTTGCGACACTTGAACTTTCCTATACCAGTCGGACCTGGCAAGTTTTCACGAGACAGACTGAACAGATGACCAAGCACCCTTTCTGAACACGATTTAATACCTTCCAGTTCCAGCAGCCACGCTTACAACACGCTGCACTGCCATCACTAGATACTAACCGACTGACGAACACTATTATTAGAAAAGTCGCCAATATACCCGGTTGTCCAGTACTAACTTTACCACGAATTGGCACCAACTGGCGAACCAACCGGGTATGGGCTACCTTCGGTCTCCCAGTTATGTCAGTGTGTAATGCTTTGAAATTGAGTTAGTGAGGTGGAACACCTAGGTATAATGTGGAGTGAGACCGCAGCCACTGATCCAGAGGAGCATGGAGCGAATACCCCCCTCGCTGCCACGAATCGCACAACTGGTATGATTCCTTGAAAAGATTAGAGAATAGTGAATATTGAATATATGTAGATAGTTGGTTATTTGATTCTATATAGTGACATAGAAGATAAGAATAGCTACAATGTGCAAACGGTGGTTGCTGTCGTATCGGAACCTGTGCGGCGTCAGGGGAAAGCCGCGCGTGGTCTTTTTTTAAAGTATTACACAAATACGGCAACCATGCCACGTCGACCCTTCTCTACCTTTGTTCTTATTCTTGTTTTAACCATCAACAGGAAATTTACCCATCTACCATCCACTTTGTTCAAAAAAGCGCTTTCAAAACTCTGAATTAATTTGTTACACACCACTTCAACCACCCCTTATTAATCATCGTGGACAAAATTTCGACGACAAAAATGACCGAAGACGTCAAGTTTGAATACGGCAAATACAATGTACGATATTCAAATCTCCCCAAAACTTCAGTTTTGCATTTAACGCTAATATATGATATATTTTTTTATTAGTACCTCGGTTTCCTTAGATGCTTGAAGCAGTTAGTCGACGTGGCGAAAGAACAAAACTCGTGAGTTTTTTTGAATAATAAAAAAATATATCCTCACCACCAAAAACGTTGTCTATATGCTAACGTGTTAATTAATTCATAGCGAGACTGGGACCCGAAGACGATATGCTAAACCTTATTTTGAGGAACTGGAAAAGCAACTGGCTAAATTCGACAACTGGGAAACGAAACCATATTACGAAAGGGACGAAGACAGTCTACCATCTCTAGACCTCATCTTCCGATACATCAAGGTCGATATTAACAAAAGAACTAAAGAAGAATTTGAAACTTGGTCCAGTGAAGTCAACGAGTTTCTCATTAACCGCCTAAACCAGATTAAACGGGAGGTTGTCAAGTGCAAACTACAAAAGGCGTACCGAAAACAATTCGTTCTTGGGAACCCTTGCAGCTCGAAACTTTTGAAGGATAACCTGGAGAGTATTGGTTGTAAAAAAGAAGATAAATCCAAAACAACATTTACCAATGATGAAGAAGCAATTGATGCGAGGCCCTCTGCACCTCGTAGCCCATATGCGCTCTGGGCGTTGGTTTTGATTGAAATGGCGGCCCGAAAAGCACTTGGGGCGACAGACGGACCCGTGCCAGTGGCGGCACTCATCGGCAACAAGGACTGGCGGGACAAGACTACGGTGATTGATCTTGACTTTAATTGGACTGACGCCGATGGCTGGGGCCGAGGTTCTGGTCCATTGATTGAGGAAGATGTGTTGAACCAAGTGTTGGATCTCTTGCCGTATGATCCTACTACATTGGATTCGTCGATTGTACCTTCATCAAGATATTCACAGAGTAAGGTTAAGCTCACGTTTAACAACCTAGAGACACGATTGGCGTCTGTATTCAATCAGCTGATGCACGAGTTTGTCGAGTCTAGTTTGGTACGGATCCTTAATCAGAAACTTGGCAAGATTGGGATCCAAATCATCTTCTATGGCGATGATATTTGTGAACCATTGCACTACGAAGGTGGCAAGAGACTGCTAGAGCGGCTTGGCCAGGGTGCCATGCACCTCAATTTCAAATCCATGCGACCTGTTGAAACGGTATGGATGACTATAGACAATGAAGAGGTTGTGAACCTGGCCACTATTGAAGTCAAGGATTTTTCGTCAGGTGTTACCGCCGGCGCTCTGGCTGCGTGTGGACCACGAAAAAACAAGTTGCGAGACTGTGCTTTCAAGCCAGTAATTGGTGATAGCCAAGCCTATGACAAGGCTAAAAATCTTTTGGTCCATAACTACAAGACTGCAAGTGAAGGGAAGAAACTTCCAAGTGGTGGGGCCAAGCCAATGATGGAGGAACAACAAGAGAAATGTCGCGGAAAGTTTCTCGAAGCAGTGGAAGAAACAATCAAGTATGCAGTACCACACGGCGGCGACGCTGTCGTGGTGTTTGATGGCTCGGGAATGACAATGTGTCAAATTGAAGGCTTGGAGAATTTGGAAGCCCAGGGCGTCTATAGACCAGGCGATGCTGCTGCCAACCTGCCGGAGGCAGGAAGTCATATTCCAAGGGTTTCTGATCCAGATCCGGCCAAGTTTAACGATACTGACAAGGCAGCGATGCCAAGAATTAAGCTTCGAACAGCGACTGTGACGCGAGAAGATGAATACTTTTTGTGGAAGTATTTGTGTTTTGTGATGAACCGAGCTGCTGCCCGGTTCCCCTCACTTGTTCGGTTCCTGGAGTTTGAAGCCAACGAAGCGAAACATTTGGCCGAAACCGACCGACA
This sequence comes from Blastobotrys niveus, assembly GCA_030558825.1. Classification (NCBI taxonomy): domain Eukaryota; kingdom Fungi; phylum Ascomycota; class Dipodascomycetes; order Dipodascales; family Trichomonascaceae; genus Blastobotrys; species Blastobotrys niveus. The sequence goes on from JAKTQM010000603.1 coordinate 23,328, forward strand.
AGAACGATACAATCAATTCAAGGCTGATATTAAGAATGACTTGCAACAAGATACTAGACTCGATCCGTTGCGTGACTACCTCAACACGTCGGCACGTAATTACGATATGCTAGCCGCAACCGACGCGGCGGAATGGGTGCAAGAGACTACCACTGCAGAAATTTCCGGGTTTGAAATCGTCAATGAAATCAGGGGTAAAACTGGTCTATCACATGTCGATAGTAAACTGGCTTCACAAGCTGAAGTTTACCTTGTGCGTCGACAAGACTCTGAAGGTGACCAAGAGATGGCTGGTATGAGCGTGTTGAAAATGTTCCAACCAACTGACGTGAAAAAGTACTCCAACGAGGTGTTTAGTTATCGACGATTAAAAGCACGACACGGTGAAGGCGCCTGTACGCCACGCTTGCTCCAACATGGCGTCATGAAACGGGACAATGGTAATAAAACTAGTTTGTATATCTTGACAGAATACTTGGAGGGAGGAGAGCTCTGGAGCGGCGGAGGACAATGGGGTGAAAGTGATTCACGGTTATGGAGTGATAAGAAGTGGGATCGATGGGATGATGAGACTCGAGCCAAATTGGAGGAATTAGTGGCCAAGCTTGCAGAGTGTGAGATTGAGCATCGGGATTTGCACCCGGGTAATGTTCGACTTGTTGATGGTAAGATTAAGGCGTTTGATTTTGAACGTAGCGCCGTGAAGCCGTTTTGGGGTAATGTTCCTGACACTGCCGTTGCCGAGGATGAGGACGAGGAAAAGCTGGTGCATAAGCGACCGCGGACCCGTGCCTCCACGGCAAAAAAGCGATAGTGATAGTGATAGCGATACTAGCGTGCGTATATTTGTGGTTTACTTTCTTTTTTTTTTGATTTATTAGGTTTATTTTAGTATTTATAGTTTATGGGTTTTGTGATAATTGGCGATAATTTCGTGTATCTGAAGGCTGTGGGCGGCGTCTAACGCTGATGCGCTTGTTTTCTTCCCTCATAATATATTCTGCCAAGCAGTAAGACTCGTAATGTGTTCATTCCTCCTGCCGTTCGGGATCATATTTTACGCTTCCCTCCAAGGTTTATTATCTCCTCGGAGTGAATAGTGAGAAACTAGGTCATGATTTAAAGTGTACCAGCGAAGGAACGATGCTATTATGCTTCTGGTGAGAATATCTATTAATTTACAACGTATTTTTATTTAATATGCAAGAACAACGACGAGGACCATACCATCAGCAGAAACATCAGAAACCAAGTTTTTAACGATTCTTTTTTTCGGCCAATAGATTCTAAGTTTGTATATTCTGCAATCGCTGTCTTAATGTGCCGTAACGTCTACCCGCCGCACGCGGCTTTATGCTGCTTCTTCCACAATGCATCACATCCCTTGCTTCCTTTCACATGCATTTTTTTTTGCTTATCAACCTAAACATTTTTTTAAATCACATACCCCCCTTTATACATAAACGTATTTTAACAAACTTTTATCAACCCCAACTCCATAACACATCCTTTCCAACTATCCCCCAACTATCGCCACGCTATTATCCACCGCCGCATCCCCCAACGGTGACGTCCCAACCAAAGCACCAAAAAAACTAAACAAATCCCCCACACAATAAACACACACCACCTCTTGCTTTCCACACACACTCCTTTTTTATTTATTTATACATCCACACTATGGGACTTAAGCAGTATGTGCGGTCAATACTCTACACCCTGATCGCGACATCCGCCGTCACCACCCTCTTCGTCATCGCACCTATATCCTACATGGCCGTATACCACTACTACGTGCCCTACAGCGAGACCATCCACCCGGTACACCTCGACTACAGCGGCCGGTTTGGTGCTGTCCATGTCATTGATACCCATACTATTGCCACACGCCGCGGCGTCGACTACTCTGTCGACCTACACCTTACATTACCTCGCACCACCCATAATAACAAACTCGGCAACTTCATGGCCCGTACCACAGTACTTCGCGACCATTGTCTAGATGTTTCTTACGACTCGGACATGACACCACTCCTCGATGAAACGCATAATAAACAACAACGCCGCAAATGGCCAGTAACAACAGGCATGACCAGCAAGGAATGTGTCGAACACAGCACGACCCGTCCACTTATTCTCCCGCATCGGTCAATACTAACCCAGAGTCTCGACACTCTATGCACGTACCCATTATATTTACTTGGATGGCGCCCGGATATGGACTATGAGCATATATCAGCGACCATGTTTACACATTGGGATAGCGACGGCAGCCCGTCCGAGCAGTTGGTGGTGGAACTTGACCGCACCGTTAATGTCGCCCGAGCGGAGCTTGTGTTTGCGGTGAAATGGACGGGCATGCGATGGCTCATGCATCGATACAAGGTGAGTATGTTTATAGTTGGTACCTTGTTTTTCTGGGCTGTGGAGTGTTTCTTTGCGGCGCTGGTCGCCACGATTGTGGTTTCGACCAGTGGACCTCCACAACTGCCGCCGGCGCCTGGGACACCGCTGGATAAAGATGGCATAGACGTGGGTGACGATTCAGGTATAGATCCTGATATGGACTTTGCATTGGAAAGTGGCGCTAGAAGAGAGGGGATAAATACAATCAGACGGCGTCTTGATGAAGGACAATCGTCGCACCACCGACGATCATCGTCGTTACGAGATAACGTGGTTGGCAGTAGACATGTTGCAGCGGATAACTCTGGGTTCATTTTCCCACCAAATATGCTGCCACGAGCATATTTGTTCCGAGAAAGAGTCAAAAAAGCCAAACAGCTGCTGTTTTTGCAGAAATGGCGGCAATCGCGACAATACCGGGCGTACCTCGAGATGCGGCGTCAGTTTTACGAAGAAGGTGAGGAAAGCGACCAAGAGGAGGAGGAAGTGGAACAGGGGCAGGATGAGGATGAGGAAGTTGAAGTGCATGATCCGAATGATTTGCTGCATTTGGTTTCTCCACAGAGAAATGATAATCGAATACAAGAACTAACACCTGCACCCGAAGAAGAAGAAGAAGAGGGACACCAAGCAGCAGGTTCAAGTTCGATAGCAACAGCTGCGTCGAGTTCGCAGACGACAGAACTGTTTACAGGCCAGGGAGCTGGCACTAGCAGTACGGCGCCAACTACCACTGCTACTACTACTGCTGCTGCCGCTGATAAAGACAGTAGCGATGCTAATGAATTTGATGGCAGTACTGATACAACGACGCCGACACCCACAGACACCGAGTCCGAGTCACCGTCCCCAGAGTGATAAACACTTCGTACCTACAATGAACCATTCCGGCTGGAACATTGTTATTGTCACGACTTTATTCCCCAAGCCCACATCTCATCAGCAACAGTACGGCGGCCCCGGCGCGATAAGGGACTTTTACTTCAAAACTTGGTAAATATAATAATAATAATAATAATAAATTTATGCATGTTAATTCTTCTTCTTTTTCTATTTTCATCTTCAAAACTATAATGTAATAACTTAATCAATCGAAATAAATATAATATACCATACACACACACACTCTCTCTCTCTTTCCCCCTACACACACCTAACCGGCACGAATAACCTTGGCAGGAACTTCAGCAACCAACAACGGCGTCGAAATATCCTCCAACCTAGCCGCCCCAGCAACCCGATGTTGCCTCACATGCCTCTCAAACTCCACCACCGTATCCTTCCATTCCGCCAACGCTCGCCCAGCATACTTCCAGTACTTGACATCATCTCTCCCATTCCCTTCCCGTTCCTCCTCTACTCTCATCACCACCTGATCCCCAGCACCATTTCCACCACCATTTCCATCACGATCATCCTCATCCTCGTCGTCACTGCTGTGACTAGAACTGTCAAAGGGTAATCGTGGTGGCGACAAATCTTCAAACCGAGGCGCAACTTCATCGCTAGCTTTAACCACCGCCAATCCTTGCAATACCTGCCGTTGTCGCTGTGCTGCACGTTCACAAAACTCCAACGCAAATCGACATGCCGGACGCGGCATCTCTGGACGTGCCCGTAGTAACTGCGGTGGTGGCGGGATCAAATGCATCGTCAACGATGTGGCTGGTGGCGCAGATTTCTTCTTCTTCATGCTACTCTTCAATGACAATGACGACGAGCCACCGCCATGTTTAGAACTTGAAGATGTGGTTGGCCACAAAGACAAGGATAACGATTTGATGGATCGAGGCGATGGCGGCGTGTTTGTTCCGCTGCTGCTGCTGACTGGCGTGTGGGTGAATGATGGTGGAGTCGACGATGAACTGAATGATGGTGACGATGATGCCGATACAGCACTGCTGGTGGTTAGTTGCGAAGTAGACCGACAGTTGCGCAACGCTTGTGCTTGTTCACTAGCAGAGCTAGGCGGCGCTGCACCAGATGTAGAACCATTTGTATGGTGGCTACTACTGCTGCTGCCATTGCCCATCAACTTGTTCCACTTGCTCTTGATACTCTGCCATGTAGACAAGTTTGTTGCTGACGCAGACCCAGACATTGATCTCGGCCCTGCCCCTCCAGCTGGTGCTGGTGCTGGCTTGATACTCAACATGCTGTTACGTCGACTCGTTGCCGCCGTGCCAGACGCCGTAGCTGTCTCACCAGTAACGGTGGCAGTACTATTCTTACGCACAGTCTCATCGCTTGTGCGGCTCCCTACCGCCGCACCAGCACCACCACTAGTAGTTGCCGGAGACGAATCTGGCAAGAACAGCTCTGCTGGAGCGACCATGCCACGGCTAGGATAGGAATAAGCAATATCATCAAACACATCAAACATGCTCACTCGACCAGTACTCATGCTATTGCCCAAACTGCTGCTCAACGACGCCGAACTGCCGCTAGCGCTAATCGTACCACTTCTAGACGACATTGGCGTGCCCATACCAGACCGTGATGATGTGATACCAGCCAACACTGCAGTAGGGTTGCCAATAATAGTCATTCGACGGTTCACCACTGGCGGCGATGCGTGTAAAGCTGGTACTGGAGAATTATTCTTGAGAGCTGTCATGACTAGTTTCTCCACTTTACCATGCGACCATGTTAAACGATCCCGTAACAATGCACGCGCATCAGCGTTATAGTTAGAGTACAAAATGCTCGACAAGAATAACACCCCGTCACCTGTAGCGTCTTGGTCGTCACCTACCGATGCAATACGCCAGCAAATGAGCCGCTGATAATACGCTCGTACCAATGGTTGCCAATGGCAAAAGTATTGTTTCCACATGTTAGTAGAGAGCAGCCAGCACGTGGCACCCCACCGCAACCCATCTGTTGACGCCAGGCAGTACTCTAATCCTTCGTTACGCAGTGACACGTCAGTAAGACATGGAGACGCCGTGGCCGCCATGGCAGTATCGTTGCCGCCAATAGGGATATGCTCCCAGATATTGAACAGTAGAGCTAGTGCTCGCAATTCAGTGTGAGCATTATCACTCGACAGCATCTTTTGCACCACCCGGATCCAAAATGGCCAGTCAATAGCACTATCCTTCTCAATCTGCACTCGGTGTCGTGAGTACGGATGGTCCAGCACTAGACTGCCAATATATTCTTCCACCAAGTCTGCCAAGAGGATACAGTTCTCCACATTATACAACGGCGTTTGGAGTGCCACTGCATGCAAAAGTCGTTCAAACTGTCGGCTATAATTGCCGTAATACTGTACACATTTTTCGTCATTATGCAATATTTCTCTAATTGTTGCAAAAAGCTTCATTTGATCCATGCGTGGTTTTTGGTAATTGCCACTGCTGTTACCACTGCTGCTTCCGTTGCTATTACCATTGCCGTTGTTATTACTATTGCTGCTGGCAGGTGAACTTGAAACCAACGAGACTGTCCCTGGTGAAACAGCATGGGTATTAATATCATCAATCACTGGCGTTTTACTTGTAGAATTAGGAGGATGCACCAGCACATCCAAATCAGTCAGAATTGCTGCATGCAACATCAACAACCCCGGTGCTGCCAAATGAGCATTCCATGGGATACGTTCTCCTTCATCTTCCTGCAACAATTCTGACATTATGCTGTAATAATGCTTCAAAAAGGCCACAAATACATTGCTGTTGGTACCAGAGTTCCATCGTCGTGCCCAGGGACCATACAAATCATTCAACTGAGGTGGTGCCTTTGGTCTCATCATTCGAACTCCTCCATCACTCATTTTCTTGACCATCCCTACCCCCTTGGTACCAATCAACCGAGACAAATGAACCGGGAACCGATGTCGCACCAACTTGAACATCTTTTCAAACTCTTCCCCTCCATCTGCACATGAGACTTCCAAAACACGATCCACATTAGTCCCCGATACCTGTAACAAATGCAACAAGACTGGTGCCACTCCAGGTGCCCAAAAAAATGCATACGCCAGCACCTTGCCGGCAAATGCCATCATATTCAATGCCACCGTTTTAACCGACAACCGTGCAATTACCAATTTGACCGTATCATACAACAATGACTCGTAAATATACCGTGTCTTTTCCCCTCCCCCTCCGGTCTCCTTGTCACGTATCACTTTCCATTCCCTACGAGCCATAATGCCGCTGATCGCTTCTAAATATGCCGATCGATCAGAACCTGCAACGGGATGCGATCGATCACGTAACGCTTCTAATATCGACAGCCACCACTTTTGCAATACCTTGATTCTAAATGATGCTTCTCGTTCTGTCGTTGTCGTTGTCGTCGTCGTAGTAGTATTAGTACAATCCTCTGCTCGATTTTGACGCAAAAACGGCAGTAATGCAAGCCGCAGGACATTTGATTTGTTGACACCACTCTTGCTCAAAAATCGAGACAATTCTTGCTCCAAATCCTTAAAATCCCGATGAAATTTGTCGCTTTTGCCATGATGGTGATGATTGTTAGTATTATTGTTATTATTAGCATTAACGTTATTATTTTTAAGCTCTTGCCGATCGGTGAAAGAGCGGCTGTTTGTCGTGCTCACGGCGCTGCTTTGACTTGTTGTCGTTGTACTAATTGTACTGAATCTTGATGGACTACTTTCTCGAGATTTCTCACTTATTGATCTTGATTTCGATTTTGACCTTGTTAAAAAGCTGCTTGGTCTGCTAATAATCGACCTCCTCCGAGGGGTTGTAGCGGTAGTAGTAGTGGTTGTTGTGGCATTATTCTTGTTAATGTCATGATGCTCTGATCCATCAGATTTTGACGTCGTAGTATTAGTACCTTCATTCACCATATGCTGTTGATGGTGCTTCTGATTGGAGACCAACAGAGGCATTTGATGGATGGATAAGAAACAGATGGAAAGAAACTACTGAACTTGGTGCACAGAAAAAAAAAAAAAAAAAAGTTAAAAATAAAACACACAAAAATTCGGCCCGTCGCTGCCTTTCCTTCCGTGTGTGACGTCGGCCGCCGCAATTGTTATGTTGTTGTTGTTGTTGTTTCAATCAAATAAACAACAACAAATTATAAAGAAATTTGAAATAAAAATACAAAGTCAACTGATGATGATATTGATGTTGATGCGATGCTGATGAATGTTGAAGAAATAGACTTGACTACTTTTTTATTCGAGTTAGCCTTTTGATTTTTTATTTTAAACTTCTAAACCCGCCTTTTCTGT
>JAKTQM010000604.1:8616-23194 GCA_030558825.1 Blastobotrys niveus
TCCAGGAATTTAACCCACAAGCAGGTCTAGCTCAGTCTGCCATGGTTTCCATCTACTGCACATATCTCACCATGAGCGCTGTGGCAGCCGAACCAGATGACAAAAGTTGCAACCCACTAATCCGGTCTCGAGAAACCCGAACTGCATCCATTGTTCTCGGTGCCATTTTCACTTTCTTGGCCATTGCATATACTACTACTCGGGCCGCTACACAAACTGCTACCATCAAGAGCCATGCTTATGAACCTGTTAATGAGCACAGCTTGGTTACCCAAGAACCTAGCCGATCTGAAATGCGGGCCCAGGCTATTCGATCGGCTGTCGAAAGCGGGTCTTTGCCGGCTAGTGCATTGAATGAAAACTGGGATTCTGATGAAGAAGATGAAGAAGTTGGCGATGATGAACGAGGGTCCACCCGGTACAATTACACCTTGTTCCATTTGGTGTTTATGCTAGCCACCCAATGGACTGCCACGCTACTAACAATGAACGTGGAGGAAGAACCAAGCGGTGATTTTGCACCTGTCGGACGAACCTATTTCTCATCATGGGTCAAAATTATCTCTGCATGGATCTGCTTTATTCTCTACGGGTGGACTTTGATTGCCCCGGTTCTGTTCCCGGATCGGTTTTAATTTCTGATTCTTTTATTATTTAAATCACCTTTTTTTATAATGACATTACGTAAATTTAACCCAGATAATTATACATTATTATTGCTGATATCATCATGTACCGGTATGCACAGAATTGCGTTGGGGAGCATGTGCTTTGATCTTCAACGGCACTCCCAAATGTCGATAGTAGCGAGCGCCGCTCGGCACCATCATTTCCCCTAGCCCACTCCAATTTTTCTTTATTATATATATACTCTTTGCCATACACCATATATATACCCTTTTTACCCTTCCTCTCATCTCTTTTTCTCTTCTTCCTCCTCCTCCATCTTTGAAACTTTAATCACCATACTGTTGCGAAACCTTCTCCGTACTCGATCGACTCGAGTTTTATCCGCTGCACTCACAATGACCTCAACTGCCTCCGCTGCTGCCTCCTCCTCCTCGCAACGACCATTGTCACCGCACCATCAACGCCATGGAAGTCTCAGTAGCGCCCGACGCACTTTACACAACTTCAGCGGGCCTGAATCATCTTCATCTACATCTGCTGGAGATTCAATTGAACATCGACAACAAGACTTGGTATTTGTACGGGAACTATTCGTCAAGGCACTGACTGGCGTCGACGCATGGCATCGACCCCAGCCGCAGCCGGTGTCTATATCGATCTGGCTGCAGACCAGCGTTGCACAGGCAGGTACTACCGACCATCTCGTTTACTCGCTCAATTACGACGTTATCAGCCGTAAAGTCACTCGAATGGTTGAAGCGGGCCGGTTCAAGAGTCTTGAGGAAATCGCCGAAAATGTCGCTGCTGAGGTGCTCAAGGACAGTGCAATTGGTCAATGGTGCAAGATCCATGTCAAGAAACCTCGAGCCTTGCTGCGTGCTGGTGCCGCCGAGATTATTATTTCTCGTAAGAAGGTGCCTACTGGAACGAACCCAGACAATAAGGACGCTTACAAGCTTGTGCCAGTCGATGGTACGACCGACGTGGTGCTGATCCAGAAACTACAATTGACTACGATTATCGGTGTGAACACAATTGAGCGGCTTCACAAGCAGAACGTGGTGATTGATCTGACTCTATACCGCCCGACAGGTGAACAAGATGGATACAACAAGCGGTACGATTTCCGGGGTTGTGTCGATGCAGTTGAATCGCACGTTGAAGATTCATCTTACAAGACCGTGGAAGCATTCGTGACCAGCGTGGCTGAAGTGGTATGTCGGTTCGGCGTGGATAAAGTAACGGTGCGAGCCGAGAAGCCAAGTGCTATCACGTTTGCCGACGCTGCTGGGGTGGAAATCACTCGAGACCGTCAATTTTTCAAAAAGGCTCTCAACTCTGCGCTTGCCAGTGGTTCAACAACCCCACACCTTCGTCAACAAGCCAATGTCGATCAAGCTGCATTGTTCCCTCAATCGGGCGACGAAACGTTCTCCGACGGCAGCGAGCATACCGTTTATATCGCATTCGGCAGTAACATGGGCGACAGTGTGGCTAACATTCGTACTGCAATTGCCGAGATGAACACTCGTGGTATCAAGATCTTGAACGCCAGTACTCTTTATGAAAGCGCTCCAATGTACGTCACAGACCAAAACACGTTCGTCAACGGGGTAGTCAAGGCCACTACCACGCTCAAGCCACTGCCACTTCTTGACGAACTCAAGGATATCGAGTCAAACGCACTCAAGCGTGTCAAGCTTATGGAAAATGGACCGCGAAGTATCGACTTGGATATCCTTTTATATGATGACCTGGTCATGAACCATCCGCGGCTCAACATCCCACATGTTGGCATGCTATCTCGGTCGTTCGTGCTCCAACCATTAACTGAGCTAGTCGATTCTGAGCTGACTCACCCGCTGACTGCTGAGCCATACCACCAGCACCTCGATGAATTATATCGACAGGAATCAGACCCGGCAATTCAATCATCCTCGCAGCTGAAATCATTGATTCCACTTACCCATGGACGGCAACTGCAACTTGATGCAGTGCATCACAATGCTGCACCCACGCAAATCATGGCGATTCTAAACATTACACCAGACTCCTTCAGCGATGGTGGCGCTACCACACTCGACAACATTGTTGACCGCGCACTAAAATTCGTGGCCCAGGGAGCTAATATCCTCGATGTTGGCGGTGTTAGCACTCGACCAGGAAGCACTGATCCTGGCGAACAAGCCGAGCTCGAACGTGTTATCCCGGCTATCGAAGCACTGAGAGCATTCCCAGAGTTGGCTCATATTCCAATTTCTGTCGATACCTACCGGGCAAATGTTGCCCTTGAAGCAGTTAAAGCTGGTGCAGATATCATCAATGATATCAGTGCAGGCACAATGGATCCAGAAATTTTCAATGTTGTTAAATCTACAGGTGCCCCAATCATCCTCAGCCATATCCGTGGCACGCCACAGACTATGACGCAGCATACCAAGTATATCAGCACGGACCCTCTATACGAGGACGATTCGCCGGATGCGGTGTTGGAGCAGGTCTCTGCCGAGCTCGAGGAGCGTGTGGTGGCCGCCACGGATGCTGGTGTTCCACGATGGCAGTTGATCCTGGACCCAGGTATCGGCTTTGCCAAGAACTTGCCACATAACTTGGCGCTAATTCGATTTTTCAACGAGCTAACGTGCAAGAAGACTTGTTTCACAGGTATCCCTTGGCTGGTTGGTCCAAGCCGGAAGAAGTTCATTGGCACATTGAGCAAGATTGCTGACAACAACGACAACAACAAGGTAGCCGCGGAATCTGCGGCTCCTGCAGATCGGGTGTTTGGCACCGCCGCAGCAGTTACGGCTCTAGTGAGTGGAGGCGCTGATATCGTGCGAGTGCACGATGTAGGCGAGATGAAACAAGTTATTCAAGTAGCTGATGCATTGTATAAATAGTAATAATTATGTATAAATAGTTAGCAAAATTTTTAGGAATAAATAGGAATTGTACAAAAGTTGACCCTAAAAAAAATAATAGTGCTATGCAAGTTTTATGCAACATCGCAGATTCCATGCTCACCAATTAAGTAAGTACATTCAGACTCTGGCATATCTGGTGAATCTTGAAGCTTTGCAACCCGTTCGTTACCTTTACCCTTTCGTAACAAGATTCGTGTAGACGATGCATGGGCCAACACGTGCCCACCGACTGGTTTCCGTCCATCGACACTAGCAAACAATGCAACACCAGCACCAGGGTCACTTTGCACCTGATTTGTCAAAAACACCGCAATATTGAAGTCTTCTGCCAATCGACATAACCTGCTCAACATCTGATTCAGCTTTTGCTGCCGCTCACCCAGTTCTCCTCGACCACAATAATCCACCCGAAACTGCGCTAGAATGGAATCCACAATCAACAGCTTGTACTGACCAGTTGCCAGCTCGACAGCAATCTTCTCAATAAGTTCCCTTTGATGTTCACTGTTTAGAGATCGCGCATATGCAATGTTATTGAGCAGTTCGTTACCATCTACCCCTTCAAATCGCTCTCCAATCTGAACAATTCGGTCTGGGCGGAAGGTGCCTTCGGTATCAATGTAAGCGACTTTACCCTCGGCGCCACCTAGCTCCTTACTCAACTGGGCCATGACACAAAGTGTATGCGACAATTGTGTTTTGCCGCATCGGAACTCGCCAAATACCTCGCTAATACTCATCGTCTGGATCCCTCCACCAAGCATATCGTCTAGCGCCTTGGATCCAGTACTGATATACGACACTTGTTCTCGCAAAGTCGACTGATCCGTGCCAGTAATGAACCCAATCTCAATAATCTTACTCGCTGCTTCTTTGATTTTATCAACCTTGATCTCGCTGAACCCCTTGATCTTGGCCAGGTTCCGCCGCGTAGTGGATACCACAGACGCTACGCTACAAATACCAGCTGCTTTGAGTTTTTGAATATCCGCATTATTAATACCTTGATTTTGAAGTTCTTCAACTAAAATAATATTAGATTCACATGGTGGAGTATCTGCCGTCATTCTTTTTTTTTTTTTTTTTGATCTAAAATAACCAAAAAAGATGATTAAACGCCGAGATGTAAAAGAGAAAAGAAAGGAAAAAGAATGAAGAGATAGCTTAGCAGATTTAGCCGCTATTTATATTAAAAATATATTTAATAAAATAAAACCCCAACTACAAAAAAATAAAAAAACCCATTTTTTTTTAAAGAAAATATAAATTAGACGCTGGCATATAACAATAATAAAGAATCATCCAGCCATCTTATCACACATCACGTCTCAACAGACTTAGGCAGCAGCAACTTCATCGCTACCCTTTGGACAAGACTTGCTAATGTGACCCAACTTACCGCAAGAGTAACACTTGATGGTGTTGGCTTGACAGTCTCGGGCAAAGTGGTTTGGACCACCGCACTTGTAACAAGTAGTAGCTCGTGGACCTCGTCGAGCTGGTGGAGGACCACTTCGTCGGCTACCACCAGTTGGGCATTCTCGAGCCAAATGGCCTGGTTCGCCACAGTTGTAGCAGCTGGCTTGAGAAGCTGGAGCAGTACATTCGGATTGAATGTGGCCTACGCCTTGGCAGTTGTAGCACTGCTTAGCTTCAGAAGTCTTTGGCATTGGGCATTCAGTAGATTCATGCCCTGGTTGCTTGCAGTTGTAGCACAATCGTTCAGTGAAAGTGCAGCTGTCTGCGAAGTGACCAATATTACCACATCTAGTTGTAGGTAGGTTAGCATTTATTTTAATCATTTTTTTGACGCTGTCATTTCATCATACTTGAAGCAAGTCCGTCGGTTCACTAAGATTTAAAATGATTTCTTGTTAGTTATATTGTCCCCTTTCATCATCTTCCTTGGAAGCAAAACCACGTACTCTTTTCCACCCTTAGCTTAAATACACCCTCTTCGAAATAAAATATAAAGAAACGCTTCTCGTTCTCAAGTAAACAAAAAACGGCAAAAAGACGGTTTTATTGTTGTTGTCAAAAAAGAGAGGTGCGATTTTTTTTTTTTTCTTTTAAAAAAACAAAATTTTGCGACTCGTTTTGTATACTTAGCGTGCGCAAGTGAAATTTTTTTTTTAATTTTTTTGGCAGAGATCGGCCCGACTCGGGCAACATACAGATCCCAGCTAAGATTTTACCCACAGACACCCGCACTACATGAATCTTGAAACATTCTGCTCGTTCTACGCCGCTTTGCCTGTCCCAGTTGGAGACAGGGATTGAAACCTAGATATGGTAGTAGATTGCGGGAAAAGAGTATACCATTTTAATCTCAACTGTAACTGTAGTAGAGGGTGAAAACAGATGTAAACATTCTCAGTCTCTCGGTCTACAACGCGTAGTCGTGTATATTTTTCCCTGAATTCATTTTATATTAACCCCATTCTCTGCTGTTATAGACTAATTTCACCCATCCCTTCGCCCCAGATTTGCAATTTCATCTTGAGCCGCATGCAAGTATCACAAATAATAATAAACTGTAATCTTGGAGCTTTTTGAATCTTGAATCAATTAATTTATTCATACAAGATGCTTGTTTCATAATGCACGAGTTCAAATCAGATATACAATGCAAGAGTAATTATATTTCTAAGTCATTTCTAACTCTCTATATTCGGATGGTCATTAGCAGAATTATAAAGCCTTCCAAACAACCCGGTGGGTGACTTGGTCCACTCCAATCGTTCGTATGCCAAATCATCTGCTTTTCCCAAGCAATACAACGACTGTCCAGGTTGCTCGGCCTCACCCCATTCTCTAGCTGCTAATAGAGTCCAAAACGCTGCTTTCCGTGATCGCGCTGATTTGCGGTTCTTGGATACTTCATTATGCACGATAAAAGCATCGCCGACCCGTTGCATCAGCAAAGCATAACCCAACCGTCCCACAAGTCGATCGTTAAGAGCCTTGAGCAACCATTTGGTGCTTGTTTCAGATATGATGGATGGAGTCGCTGGTTGTGTTTGTGTACACAGCAGCTCCACCGATAATACTATACAACGCAGGGCATACGTCGGTAGCGAACAGCGCGATATGTAGGAATAACTCGCCGAATCAATCAACGGATCCAAGATATCAGTCTTGTTCTTGATGGTAATTGTAGCATTGGTGCGGCTGGCATTCATGAGCCAACTAATAACAGCCATTTCCTGTACACTTGCAAGGTGCACCCAAGCCTTGTCGTGATGAAAGTCCCGTTTCAATAGGTCATAGGTAGAATATGCAAACTTATAGTCTCGTAACATAAATGCAAAATCAGCCAGTTTTCTCAACTGTGCTTCTGGTGATTGGTAATGATACGACAACTGTTGTGTGTTGTAGTTACCTCTATTACTCGACACACTCGAGCTACTGCTGTTGACGCTGGATGATAGCCCACTGCTTAACCCACTTGCTACGCTACTGAACCCATCCGATAAAAACCCACTCGGTTTTGTCGCTGAGAAATACTTTTTTGACGCCGAAAAAAACCGCCCCGTGAGCCCTCTGCGGCTCGAAGCAATCTGGTCATTCCAACTCGCCACACAGCGCTCCATAAACGGTACCACACTGGAGACTACAAGCTCTCGTGTAAACTGCCTCAATGCATTAATATCTTCTTCATGTAAATTGATTTCCTTCTTATCCTTTTGCTGTAACGTTTCTGATGGTGTCGCCCAACGAGGCTTGTCCAGCGGCTGATAATTCTCGCTACCATTTTCGTCCTTTCTATTGATCCGAATCATGTGACAATGCACACCGAAGTTTCGCTTCATCTTTTCAAATAATGCAATACTCTTATCCAAATCTCCTTCATGCTCGTCATGTACTAGCACATAATACCTCAGATAGTCCTTATCTATATAATCCGGCACATGCTCGTGACTTTGATGATACAATGCCGATAACGTTTCGATAGGTTGTGTATTGCGTGATGAAATCGCAATGATTCCTGCTACCGGATGACTGAACGTCTCAAATGGAGCTACTGGGAATGATGAAAGTATATGCGTGACAAAGTCATGATATAACTGTTTATTCGTGCCGTCGTCGTTCTTACCCGTGCTATTCTTCAATTGCTGTTGTAAACATGTTTCTAGATCTTGCGCATTAAATAACAACAAATCCCCTTCTCTATCCTGATTATTTCTAAACCTGATTGAGAAATCTTCGAAACTATTGCTAATGTTTTGTGAATCTCGTACAGTGATTCGACCCGATACGCAATCTCCAAATGGTCGGAGCAACTCTAGCAGACTATCTGCACCAACACTTTGACACACTTCTGCCACGTCTTGTGACGCAGTTATACTGACATTAGGAGCGAACGCTCTGCTTATCAGATCTTTGCACGCCTGTGCCGTGCCACTCATTTTTTTTTTCTCTCTCTATGTGTATATGTGTGTGGGTGGAGATTTATGTTGTTGTTGGCGGGTCGGAAATCCCAACCTCTTCTTCTACGCTTGATAGAACTACGCAGGGTGTTTTTGTTAATGCGTCTAAATATACGTGGCTCGTTCCCCCCCGATTCTATTTTTTGCACTATTTTTTTTTCTTCATTCTTCTTATTTTCATCAAGTACCACTTTTTTTTATCACCACAACGATGAACAAACAACTAGCATTGCTAGCAATTTCTTTATGGCTAGCAGTAGCTAATGCATTTTATCTGCCTGGTGTAGCACCTTCAGATTACGACGAGGGTCAAAAAGTCCCGCTTCTTGTAAACAGCCTGACTCCAACCTATGATCAAGCACAATCTCGACTCAGCAGTGTCATTTCATACGACTATTACTTCAAGTCTTTTCATTTCTGCCAGCCTGAAAATGGCCCCACAAAACAGAGTGAAAGTCTCGGCAGCATCTTGTTTGGCGACCGAATCTTTGATTCGCCATTTGAACTCAAGATGAAAAAAAATGAACAATGTAAAAAACTCTGCGAAACAACCTACAATCCTCGAGACGCGCAATTCGTGTTGCAACGAATTATTCATGATTATAACCACAACTGGTTGATTGATGGGTTGCCAGCTGCTAGAGAAGCCAAGGATCCTGATTCTAAGGAGACGTTTTATAGTGCTGGGTTCCCACTCGGAAATGCGGAAAGTGACGAAAAGTTTTCATTAAACAATCATTATGATATCCGAATTGAATACCACACGACGCGTCAAGGTAAGCATCGAGTTGTTGGTGTGGTTGTTAACCCATGGTCTAGAAACAATCAAGTTCCAGAAGATGGCAGTGAATTGAAATGTAACAGTGCTGAGCCTGTCAAGTTGAGCGAAACCGAGGATACCAAGGTGTTGTTCACTTACTCGGTGACTTGGGTGAAAAGCGATACTGCTTGGGCTACTCGATGGGATAAATACTTGCATGTTTATGATCCAAAGATCCATTGGTTCTCTCTCGTCAATTCGGTTATTGTCGTAGTATTCTTGACTGCTATGGTTGGTACCATCTTATTACGAGCCCTTCATAAGGACATTGCACGATATAACGAAATTGACGTGAGCGAAGATGTTCAAGAAGATTCTGGGTGGAAACTCATCCATGGTGATGTATTCCGATCTCCAAACAAACGAATGATGTTGAGTGTATTTTTGGGTTCCGGATGCCAACTATTCGCCATGGCTGGTATCACCTTGGCATTTGCATTGCTTGGGTTCCTGTCGCCATCTAATAGAGGCTCTCTCAGTACTATGATGATTCTATTTTACACGCTATTTGGTTTTGTGGGTGGGTACACCTCGGCCCGATTCTACAAAACATTTGGCGGTGAGGCATGGAAACTCAACCTCATTCTCACACCTTTGGTTGTTCCAGGCATTGTGTTTGCCATATTTATGGGGCTTAACTTCTTTTTGGTGTTTGCCAACTCTTCGGGGGCTGTGCCGTTTGGTACTATGCTGGCATTAGTGGCCATTTGGTTTGCCATTTCCGTCCCACTATCAGCCGCAGGGTCCTTTTTGGGGGCCCGAAAAGCCGCATTCTCGTACCCAGTGCGAACAAACCAGATCCCGCGACAAATCCCGCCTCAACCAACTTACTTGAAACCAATTCCTAGTGTGTTGATTGCTGGTATTTTGCCATTCGGGGCCATTTTTGTGGAGTTGTACTTCATTCTCAACTCTATCTGGTTCCACAAGATCTACTACATGTTTGGGTTTTTGTTCTTGTGCTACGGCTTGATGGTGGTGACATCAGCCGCAGTGACGGTGCTCATGACATACTTTTTGCTGACGAGTGAAAACTACAATTGGCAATGGCGATCATTCTTTTTGTCGGGGTCATGCTCATTGTACATTTTGCTTCATTCGATTATTTATTGGGCATCAAAGTTGTCGCTTGGAGGGTTCACTTCCAACGTGTTGTATTTGGGCTACTCGTTTTTGATCTCGTTTATCTTTTTCATCTTGACCGGGTCAATCGGGTTCCTTGCATCTTTCTTCTTTGTGCGAAAGATTTATTCTAGCATTAAGATTGATTAAAAACAAAACAAAAAAGTGTAGTGACTAGTGAACTAAAAAAAAAAAGAAATAGTTTTAAAAAAGGATAAATCAAAGGTATGAAAGTTAAAAAAGGATAAATCAAAGGTATGAAAGGAAAGATCTAGTTAGCTGCTATCTGCGTTGCGTCAATATCTAGATGGTTACCCGGATGTTGCAAATGAAATGGGGTAAAATATTCCCAATTTCCGGTCTCAAAATTACGCCATTCTGAGATATGCGCCCACGGAGAAAAAAATCTGGTTCGAATAATTTAACAGCCTCTCCGATTTTTTGAGGACTACAGTAGAAAATGAGGAGAGAGATAGTTATGTATTTTTATATAAAACTCGAAATAAACAAATGAATTATAAAAACAGATAGATATTTCAATAATTTTTTTGGTCTTTTTTATTTCTATTTCTTAAAAAAAAAACTAAAGCGTTTTGTGCGGATATTCAGTGCTGGTGGAACAAAATTTAATTCAGAATTTTTTCTTCCTTTTCCCTCTCTCCAATCTTAGCCAGCCACAAGTTCGCAGACTTCCAACATCCTCATCTCTCACTTTATTCTCCGAGTTTCAAACACCTTTTTTTTTTTACTTTCGCTCCTGACACTGGCTTTTTCTTGTATCTTTGCAGTGAGATATTGTACGAAAGAACATTATATCAGAGGTAGACGTAACTCTAGGGTCGTTTTTTTTTTAAATTATCCCCCCCTCTTAATCTCATCAAGTTTTTCTATAACCTTGACATTTTTCATCATTTTTTTGGGGGAAGAAGCAGCAGCAGTAGCAGCAGCACAATAACAAATTAAAAAAAGGGAGAAGTGGACAGTACAACATACACAGACGGACATATTTAAAAAGGATTAGCATACAACGGTCGATTCAGGTATCGGATAGGATAGGATAGGATGAATATAGACCAACAGAGTAGTACATCTGCTGGCAATCAACAGGGAGGGGGAGCTCAGCAACAGGGTCACCCTTCATCACCTCATCCGCATCCACAATCAAATCTTCAACCAACTGGAGACGGACTCCAAGGAGCTGGTCAACAGAATCAACAAGGTAGTAACGGTCTTGTTGGTGGTCAACCAGGTGGTGGTGGTGGTGGCGGCAGTAACAGTAAATCGGATAAGGACCTGCTCAACTCGTATATTTATGACTACTTTATGAAACATAATATGACAGAGTCAGCAAAGGGATTGCATCGAGATTTGGAGAAGATTAAAGAATCACCGGGTGGGGTAAATGGACAAAAGAAGGAGGATATTAATGGACACGATGGTATGGACACAAAAATAATTCTTAAAAAAAATGAGGAACAGGGGGGTTTCGAACAGATTTTATGCTAACTTTGAGACAATTTTTTTTTATATTTAGGTCGTAAAGATGAAGATATTCCAAAACCTTCAGTACCCATTGATATTCCTAATGGGTTTTTGTATGAATGGTGGATTGTATTCTGGGATATGTATGGTGCTCGAGGCGGCAAAAGCAACGTGTCTGCCGTGGCTCAACAATATGCACAAGCATCAATGAGATTGCGACAAGATCAAACGATGAGAGTTCAAAATTTACAAACTCAAGCTATTAATAATAACAATGCTGCTGCCGCAGCGGCGGCAGCGGCTGCTGCTGGGGGTGCTGGAGCGGGAGCTGGTGGAATGATGCCTCAACAGATGATGAATCCAAGTTTTCAGGCTAATCAACAAGCTCTTTTACGAGCTCAAGCAATCAAGCAGCAACAAGCTGCTCAACAACAACAACAACAGCAGCAGCAGCAAATGGGAGCAGCTGGGAATCCACAACAGCAATACATGCATCCACAACAGCAACAGCATCTAGATGGTATGACTGACGATGCCAAAAAGAGAGCAGCGGTTATGAGTGCAAATAGACGGGCACAGGTTGCTGCTGGTGGGAACGCAGCGAATATGCCACAGCATATGATGAATCAAAACAACATGATGAAGCAGGGCATGCCACCTCAGCAACAACAACAGCAACCACAACCAGCAGCTGCTCGAGCTAGAGAAGAAGACGGTGCAGCCAGTCATTCACCAACGCCTCAAAATGCATCGCCAGCTAAGAGACAGCGATTGAGTCCAGATGGTGCATACAATAGAGTTGGTGGTAATCAACAGCCCCAGCCTCAATCTCAGCCGCAACAACCACAGCCGCAGCAGAGGCCAGTAAGCGCTGATGGTAGCCAACAACCTCCTCAGAATCAACAACAGCATATGATGGCTCAACAAGGGTTCAATGGTCAATTCAATCCTCAAGTCATGCAGCAATTGAGAAACCAACAAATGTCGCCTGGGTCACTGCAACAGTTTTTGCAGCAGCGACATGGTGTGCATCCTTCTCAAGCTGCTCAAATGGTGGCAATGGCCAGGGCTCAACAGCAACAGCAGCAGCAACAACAACAACAACAACAACAACAGCAGCAACATCAACAACAACCTGGTGGACAACCTCAACAGCCGCAACAACAGCCGCATCCTCCACAGCAACAGTTCCCTCAGGGGGTAGACTCGAATGGGCAACCTGTGTTCCAAGTAGAGAATTATCCACGATCTGGTAATCAACAACAGCAACAACAACAACAACAAGCCGCTGCTGCGGCAGCTGCTGCCAATATGGGTGGTGGCAATGCGCTACAAGATTATCAAATGCAACTAATGCTGCTGGAACGTCAGAACAAACAACGGCTAATGGTCGCCAAACAAGATCAACAGGGCAATGAAATCAAAACTGAAAATGGTGGTCAACCTCAACAACCTCAACAGCCACAACAACAGCAGACTCCCCAACCTGCTCATCAACAGCCACCACAACCACAGCGCTCGGTGTCGAGTGGTAGCGCTCAATTCCAGCGAAACCCATCTACATCTGGTGGCGCTCAACAGCGTAACTCAGCCAGTTCACCAGCTGGCAACGCGAGAGCGACGCCAAAGATGGGCAACCAACCGACTCCAGCATCTCCAATGGGCCAGCAGAGCCCACACATGGCTAATGCCAATCCTCCAACCACTGCTGGACAAGGGTTTGTTGAGTTTAATGTTACTGTTGGTGGACCTGGCGGGCAACGTGGTAATCAACCACAACAGCCTGGCCAACCTCAACAGCAGCAGCAACAACCTAATAATCGAATGTCATGGTCACAACCAGGTGCTGCGGGGCAACAACAGCAACAGCCTCCACGACCAGGTACTGCTCCACAAACACAAATGCCTCCTCCTCAAGGTCCCGTCAATCCAATGGGTAACCGAACCCAGCCTAGTTCACCAAGTCTAGGTGGCAATCCACCTACACCCCAAGTTGCCAATGCCAAGGCTCCAGCAAAGAAGAAGGAGCCAGCAAAGAAGCGTGGTAAGAAGAACCAACCAGCTACTCCAGCCACCAGTGAGCCGCCTACCCCGACTACCCCAGTCACCCCGCATAATCCGCCAGGTGCATTCAATACGGACAAGAATTCTGTTGCTGGTGGTGCTGGTGCTGGTACATCAGCTGGCAACTCCAACACGCCGGCAGGTTCTGGGTTGTTGCAGTCTGCTGTTGATTTCAATTCGCGTAATAACGCGTCGACTCCATCAACTGTTGCGCAATCCGTCAACCAAGCTAACAAGGCTGCAGCCGCAGCAGCAACCAAGCCGACTGCTACCCCGGCTCAAACAGCCACCGCCGCACCTCCAAGCAATGACATGGCTAATAATAATGACAATAATAATAACAATGCCAATAATGCCAATGGTCCAGGAGCTGGTGCACCAGGTGGTGGTAACAATAATGACAACTTTTTGGATGGAGCAAACGCTTCCTTGTTTAATGACTTTAGTGCCGAGGGTGGTGATATTGACTTTGATTTTGAAGCTTTCCTCAACACGGAAGATACAGGGGGACCGTCTATGGGGTTTGACGGTAATTTTGGTTGGAATGAAGGTGTTGAAGCAGATTGATGAAATCTGAAAAAAAAGAGAGACGGTTGAGAAAGAAGAAGTGGAAGAAAAGAAGAAAAACAAAAAGAAACAGAAAGAATATATACACTACATGAGCATTATTTTGTGTTATTTTTATTTTATTTTTATTATTTTATATTCTTACTGAGCACTACCTTGTGGTCTTTTTTAGTCTTTTTTGTCTTCATTCTGTCTTGTTTTCTAATTTATATAATATATTCACGAAGTATTCTAGTCTATTCATTTTGCCCCTCTCGTTTTTGTCACCCCCTGCACATGCAAAATAAGACCGTTATTTTCTGCTTGTGAAAGATAGACATATGCATAATATGTCACCCTCCCTTATGCTCGGTAAAAAAAGCCATTCCATATTTCAAGGGGGGGGAAGGCGAGATCTTGCCGACGAGATTATGTTTGAGATTCGACTCTCGGAACTTGAACAAAAAAAAAAAAAGTCAACGAAAAAAAAAAAAATAAGAACACTCCCCTTTTTTTTACACTTAAACCTTTTTTTTTACCTTTTATCCACCATCTAAACG
>JAKTQM010000605.1:0-15186 GCA_030558825.1 Blastobotrys niveus
ACGTTTGATGGAGTAGAGTACGGGGAGGAGCTGGATCGAACAGCCAAGTCAAACTTTTATGCGGCTCTGAGTGATGCAATTCATGGACAATTCATGGCAGTACAGCACTTTAAAAGAGAAGCCGAGTGGTTCATTGGAGAGGATACAGGCAACCAGGGGTACGTTGAGCCGAAAGCTCTAGCGCAAGGGTTATTTGACGGGACAATGACGACGTTCACGACTGTATCGAGAGATTCAGGCGAGTTGAAGCAAGGAACGGACGTGGAAGGTAACGGGCCCAATGTTACAATATCAGATGTACACTTTACTCCGGTTGAACAGAGTCAAGATTATATATCGAGGATGGTGGAGATTCTGGTCAATCTTGGGATGGCTGAAGTGTCGTATATGATGAATTTAGATAGCCCTGACAAGTTGTGGGAAGCGTAAATGGACGCTAGCTGTGCGGCTCTCGTCTTGGTGACCAAAGCTATACTGCCATCCATATACATTGACCGTACTTTTTCATGTAATCTCCCTACAACCTCTAACTGGCACTATATCTTTGGTCACTGACACGAACCGCACAGTCGGGGTAATACCCTTGACTCGGCTCTAATTTCTAACAGTATATAATCAACATTTACAGTCCCTTTTAATTCAAGCCAGCCTCTGCCAGTAGATAAATCATTTGCCAACTCCAGTCAACAGGCTCGGAAATTGTATCAGCTAGTTCCGAGCCGCACTCTATCGAACGTGTGCGGTGGAGTCGGACATCCGATACATAACGGTAAATCGTACACTGCTACATTTACGGTCAGAAGGTATCATTTCGAGAAGCTATGGGCCTGTTCTTGGGTGATGACTATATACTCGTCGAACATAAATAAAACTCCAAACTAATTGGCTATTTATAATTGAAACATAACAACGATGAATAACAACTTTAGCGCAGCTTGTCAACCACTTTTAGCAATTCCTCTTGGACATCACTGGGTTTAATACAGTTAGCTAACTCTTGCAACATCTCATCTTTTCTCTTGGGATGATCGACTACAAGCATTAGCAATTTCTGGTGATAGTCTTGGAGCTGTCTCAATTTTGATTTTTGTTCTTCATTCAAACGATCCTGGCATAATTTGAGTTCCCGGAGAGCATTATAGTACTTGAGTTGTCGTTGCTGAACAATAACGCTAAACCAAGCGTCGCTGCTATACGCTAGAACGTCTACGGCCGACTGTATCTGGGCTTCAGTGTATTGGGGTGGCGATATATCGTCCGATGGAGTTTGGCTCATTTTTGATTATACAAACAACAAAGGTAACCGATATGAAAGAAAGGTATTACCAAAAAAAAAGTAGAAGGTGAAAACGTTTGTTGCAGTAAAGAAAGAAACAAGAAGAAGGAATACCAGACCTTTCTGATCATGCAGATGTTGACCAAAATAGAATTTGCAGCACCCCCTCCGCTCTAGGATAGTTCTATGCTTGGCCGTGTTATCTAGGTCACTCGCTTTCCATTATAGGTATGATATCAGTATACGGCATTTTTTGGGTTGCCTGTTAAAATTCACATGAAAAATCAGAAGTTGCAATGAAAGAAGAGGTTGGAAATTCGTGTATTCGATCGATAAAGCCTGTATGTACGTTTTCTTGGAGGAATAAATGGTTCATGTTATTGCACATTTCGTCTTTCGTGTACAGCGCAGCTCCGACACATATTTCACTATCACTATCAAACCCCACCTATGGGCTTCGTTAAACAACAAAAGAAGTGATGCCGGAGGGATATCGACGAGACAGGCTAACAAGGGCTGGCCGAACATGTCTTTAAATGCTAGTATGTACCTCGATCAGCTGGACCACGATTACCTGCCACCCCGCAGGCTGCTTCAAAAGGTGTTTATTTATTCACGCAACATGGACTTACCATTCTGTTGCAATTGTATTTTCAAATTATGCGGTGGGATCCAAGCACTTCAGGAATGCGATGAGGATAGGACTTATATCAAGTTTACCCAGAACATGGAGGGCAAGGTCGCGGCGAAGAAATCTTTGAAAAGATAGAATTATTATTGTTTTTTTTTTAGCTGGAATTAAATTATACTGCGCTAAGTATACTGCCTGATGAATACTTTCTTACCGAAACATTGATCGGCTAAAGCATCATCATCGTCCGTTTATCATACTGTCGTAGGTAAAAAGCAATCAGCGGTCAGATTTCTTCCTGTAGCCCAGCGTAGTTGGTTAAAGGTAAAAAAATAGAATATATTGTTAAAGACATACATATTTTCATCCAGGCCGTCTTTCAGTAGCACTACTTTCGACTCCTTACTCCAGTCGGGGACCGTCGGAGTCTTAAAATTGAATACTGAAGCACTAGACTACGTAGCTGAGCAAGAAGGAAGGCTAACCAGAATAAAATTCAAGCTCAATAAATAACTTGCAATAAAAGCTTATCTAAAAATATACAAGAAAGTAATTCAGCGCAGCTTGTTAACATTCTTGAGCAATTCCTCTTGGACGTCACTAGGTTTAATACAGTTAGCTAACTCTTGCAACATCTCATCTTTTCTCTTGGGATTGTCGACTACAATGATTAGCAATTTGTGGTGATAATCTTGGAGCTGTCTCAATTTTGATTTTTGTTCTTCATTAAAACGATCCTGGCATAATTCGAGCCCCCGAAGAGCATTATGGTACTTGAGTTGTCGTTGCTGAACAATAACGCTAAACCAAGCGTCGCTGCTATACGCTAGAACGTCTACGGCCGACTGTATCTGGGCTTCAGTGTATTGGGGTGGCGATGTATCGTCCGATGGAGTTTGGCTCATTTTTGATTATACAAACAACACAAACAACCTATATGAAAGCAACCAAAAAAAAAAAAGTTGGGCTCTTTTGATCGTTTTTAAGGGCATGCAGATGTCGGCGGAAATAGAAGTTGCAACATTTGGGTATATCGATGCGTCCACTCTTGCTATTAATTGCCATTCTGCACCAATATGGGCCACTCGCTTTCCATTATAGGTATGATATAATCGAGGGATCTTTGGAGTTGCCTGTTAAAACTCACATCAAGAAGCCGTAGCTGAACAGTAGCACTGACGAGAGCGAAGAAGTCTACTACCGTTGCTACGAAATAAGACGATGAAAAATTGAGTATTCGATCTGTATAGACTGCAGACACGACGATATCTTGATATTGGAGGTAAATAGACGGTTCATGTTATTGCACGTTTGAGAGAGTGAAGAGAGTGAAGAGCGTGGAGCGATTTGTGGCCGATCCGGAGCGGCTGATACCTGTACGCTTGGCTCTTCTTTCAATTCTACTTGGCATAAGAACGTAACAAACAGTCTAAATGTATTTTTTCGTGAAAATGTTGATATTCTAGCATTTCAAGGATCAAAATCAAACAATCGTTTTCTACATAGATGTATATGCTTGTCGTTACCAAGTTGATTACAAACGAGAACGTTACGTAAAAACTCGCGCGCTTAAAAATATTTTTTTTTTCCCGCCGACACACTACATTATTATCTCTTCACTACCACTTTATCAAATCCCCCCACGGATGGGCTTCTTTAAACAACAAAAGAAGCGACGCCGGAGGGAGATCGACGACACAGGCTACCAAGCATCGGCCGAACCCGCTTGTAAACGCGTCGTGACTTCCAAAACCCGAGCCCAGCGGGACCATGAATACCAGTCGCGACGCCCCACCTTGGATCATCTCCCCGCGGAGCTGCTTCAAACGGTGTTTATTTATTCATGCAACATGGAGTTACCATCCTGTTGCAAATCTATTTATTTCAAGTTATGTGGCGGCAGCAAAGTACTTCACCAGATGATGATCGAGCAGTATGTGGAGGATTTTCATTACATCGACAGGCCAAAGGCGGTACGGTTTCTACCGGTGAATATAACGGCGCGCCGGTTTGTTACGGCAGAGTTACTGAGAGAGATGGGTATCGATGCGTTTTTACCCGGTAATGGAGAATTAGTAGGGTATCGACCATATGTGCCAAAGGTGTTTGATAATTTCTATCCGGCGGATGAACGAAGACGCCAGGTGTTGTTGTATATGTTGCAACATGGGTGTACTACAAACCCGTCGAGTCAGTTGATGCAGTATGCTATACAGAGAAGGGATAATGAATTGACGCAGCAACTGCTACGGTCTAATGTGGGGTTTGATTACCGGTCGTTGATACGGGCGTTGGAGTTGCGGGATGAGCGGTTGACAAGGCAGTTGATTCGGTGCGGTACAGCGCATCAGTCGGTGGAGTTGTGGGATTATATTCGATTGAATAAGAAGGTTGATATGTTTGAAACGTTGAGAAAGTCTGGGTTGAATCCGCCGTATAGGGAGTTGTTCTAGCCTACGTTGCGTAGCGTCCTTTCGACCAGTTTTTTTTACCTAGGTATAGCTTTATTACCGTCTAGTATATATATATTGAAAATGTTATAGAATGTTTATATTGTATTTTGTCACCAAAGCATCCATTTCGCTTCGCATTCCTTCTACAATTCGGGTGCGGCGTATTGGCGTAGAAAGTAAACACGAGAGAGCAGCTTTTCCTTTTTCAGCTTTATAGATTAATCAAACACGAGAAAAAATAATATATAGTATATATAGTATATACTTATTAGTATCCGGCAGCAGGAACCATATAATCCTGTTGTTGTCGGGTCATGGCTGGCTGTTGAGCAGCTTGCACGTTCAAATCGGCAAACCACGGATGCTGCAACGCCTGTCGCGCTGTAATTCGATTCTCCGGCCGCAGTTGCAACAACATGACTAGCAAGTCCATGGCCGCAGGCTCGACATTTGGCAAAATAGCTCGCAAATCCTGTGGTGGGAACTGCTGGAACGTTGATACATAATTCGGAAGTTGCGAAATACCTGGCCACGTATGCTCATTAGGTGTGCCCATAATGCTAAAGATCTTTTGCAACTGGTTATCGTTGGAGCTACCTGGGAACAATGGTTTACCAGTAAACATTTCAGCCATGATGCACCCCACCGACCAGATATCGATAGACGTGGAATAGGTTCTAGATCCAAGCAACACATCCGGCGCTCGATACCATAGAGTCACAACTTCGTTGGAGAAGGTATTCACTGGAATCCCAAATGCTCGTGCCAGACCAAAATCAGCTAGTTTGAGTACACCCTTATTGTTAATCAACAAGTTTTGAGGTTTCAAATCTCGATGCAGCACCCGATTGTCATGACAAAACATGATCCCCTGAAGTAATTGATACGTGAATATCTTGACTTGTTGCGGGTCCAACGCACCCATTGTTCCGTGCATGTCCATATACTTTTTCAAGTCCTTATCCATGAACTCAAACACCAGGTTGAGTTTATTGTCGGTATGGATAACGTCGTACAAGGTGACAATATTTTCATGTTTGAGTTCCTTCATGAGGGAGATTTCTCGAATAGCAGTAGATGGCGTGCCTTCTTCACTGTCCAGGCTGATTTCTTTTAATGCCACCATCTGGCCCGTTGCACGGTTACGTCCTTTGTATACCGTGGCATATGTTCCTTCCCCAAGCTTTTCAAGCCTAAAATATTAAAATAACACTACGTTAGCGCCGCGTTCTGTGTTTAGATGCTATCAATTAAGACACCTACTGTTGAAATCTATTATATTCAGATCGTTAGCTTTTTTGTCATTCAAATTTCACTTTAGCAATATTATCACACATACTGAGATGAAGTACTCATTATCAAAGAGATAGGACCAAACCTCAACTAACAAAATAAAAAAAGGGGCTGCAGTTGAAAAGGAGAAGGTTGGTTGGTTGTAAAAAAGAGAGTGTCAAGTGGAGAGAGGGAAAAAAAAATAGTGTCAATTTAATCTGCTGCTGCTGCTGCGGGCGTTTGTTTTGTTGATAGCCCGGACGGAGGCACGTGATGTGTGGAAAATAATAAAAAATTTGCAAAAATCGATCGACTTTTCAAGCAAAAAAAACCGATAAAATGGAAGACAATCAGATTAGAGATATCAGACTCAATTCATCGTCGGTGATTGGGCAGAATTGGGTTCCTATTTACGCTAAAACTAGTGATGGTACGGTCGACCATTTCAACAAGGCGATGAAGAATATCATCCGCCATCCTAATTTCAACTCAACTGTTATCATGCGAGCGGATATTCTTCAGGAACCTTCTGAAGATGGCACAACTACTTTACATCATGATATACCAATCGACAATGAACTGTGTCCATTTCAACGTAATGTTGACGACGTAGCACCTCGTGTACTCCCCGTTGACGAAACCACGTTTACGAAACTAGACTCGGTAGTGGTGCGGCGCATCGTCCCACGTAACCCGGTGCGGGATCCAGTGATGAACCAAACCTGCAGCATATACACTGGTGATGATTCATGTCTGGTACTGTATATTCCCCATCTGGATAATGCCGACGAGATTCCATACTACTTACCTCCTGCCAAGGGTGTGGCGATCATGTATCATCGAGGAGAGATCTCAGTGCAGTATTACATGTTTGACGAAAAGAGTCAAGCAGAACTGTCTCAGCTAGACGATGCAAATCGATCAATTAGAATCGCCATGCGACTATTAGAGACGTCAGCAAAGCATTCCAGCGGCGCTAGACAAGGATACAAGAAACGAGTGAACCATGATTTGGTCGTGGATAAAGTCAAGTTCCAGGATTGTTATGTGTATTTGAAGCAAAAGTACGCCCAGCAAGTCATTGCCAACTGGGTAGAAAAGACTGATCTCAAGAAACATGTGTTTGAAGACCTGGCAATTGCATCGTTTATTATCACGCTATGGGACCAAATGTACAAATCCAAGGGCGAATTCGAGTTTGTCGATCTCGGATGTGGCAACGGGCTGCTGGTGTTTCTGTTGATCCAAGAAGGGTACCATGGGTATGGTATTGACGCCAGAGCGAGGAAATCATGGCCCACGTATCCCGAAAATGTTCAGAAATGTCTGCGAGAACAGGTACTTGTCCCTCGAGCTATCCTCGACGACAACGCACCAGAATTATCAGACCCCAGCATCAACACACTGGAAAATGCATCATCGCCCAATACATTTCTCATTGGGAACCACTCTGATGAGCTTACAGTATGGATTCCGCTACTGGGCCACCCATTCATGGTAATTCCATGCTGCTCACATGCATTAACGGGAGCCAAGTATCGGTTCCCACCTAGCCCCGAGAACAAGTCGACTTACGCGTCTCTAGTCCAACATGTACAAAAGATCGCCACGCTTGCTGGATGGAAAGTTGAACGAGAACAACTGCGGATTCCAAGTACTCGTAACGCGGCGTTAATTGGGCGAGAGCGCTTGGCCGATGGAGCCGCACATTCTGTGGCGGAGATCATTGAGATGGAAGGCGGCGCTGACGGGTGGACAGATAGGACTCGGGCGTTAATGTCCAAGAATCCAAGGGGCCACTAGACTGATAGCTAGTAGATAGAGACTATTATTATTGTTATTATTTTTTTTGCATCACATATATAAATGTTATTACTATGTACATTATTATATTCAAAATATTTAGAAATTTAAAGACAGAAAGATAGTTGTTTTTTTCTTTTTATTTCTTACCCTTCTTCTTTTGTTTCCGCTTGTTGGCGATAATCTGTTGAACCTTCTTTTTTGGATCATTCTGCTCCATCTTGGCTCGCTTTGCCCGTTCTTCCTCTTCTTCCTTCTTTTTCTTTTCTTCATCATCTCGTTTCCGTTTTTTGGTCTGTTCCGCCTTTGCTTGTTTTTCCTGTCGCTTTTTCACCACATTCATATTTTCAATGGCAAATTCTACAACTAACCGCCGGTTCTTGGTATCCAAATCCAACCCTTCAATCTCCTCTTCAGTCAAGCCTAGCTTCAACTCCTCCTGCGTCACTTTATGTGCGTTCAAATACCGCAATGCCATGAGCGCAGATCGATGATCTCTAAACTCTACAAACCCGTACCCACGACTTCGCCCCAACTCACCTGCATCTTTCATTTCATGAATGACCTTGGCCTGTCGCACCACACCATGCTTACTCTTCTTGTTGGCTTCTTTCTCTGCAATGGCCTTGGTGGACCGCTGCATTTCTTCTTTACTCAGCGGTTGACGTTGGCCAGCTTCGACTTCCTTGGCGAATTCTACTACTGCCTTTCGACACAATTGCTTCAAACTGGCGCTGGTCATTGCTCGCGGCAGGTTTCGAATAGCAAGTCGTGTTAAAGAAACATGCTGACTTGGGTTCTTGTTAAGCTTGTCTTTTCGTTCCCTAAAGGATTTTTCTCGAATTTCCAGCTCTGCTTTGGAGATGACATTGGCGAGTTTAGAGTCCTGTGTAATTCGACCTTCGTTAAGCAAGAAGGTATTACGTTTATCTTTAACATTTGGAGTCTTGCCGAGCATTTCATCTCGTTTTCGAGCGCTCAAATCGGCTAGTTTACCGGCTGTTTCTCGTTCCACTGCCTTTGTTACCGATAAGATTCGTCCTTCAAAGACGTATCTTGGATCAACGTCATCTGCAATCAAGATCGACGATGATCCACCGGCTGGGGCATTTTGTACACATTCGTCTCGGGTTTCCTGGCCCACGAATGCGACAAATGCCGTACCTTTTGGTTGGCCAGTGGCTTTATCAATGACTGGCAATGCGTATCGAACTTTACCAAACTGTTCAAAATGTTCCTTGAGAGATTCCCTCGTTGCGCCGTATGGGATATTTCGTACAAAAATAGTCACGTCATTAGATGCAGGTCGTAGTTTCGGTTTATCTTCTTCTTCCTCGTCTTCGTCTTCACTGCTGTCTTCTTCGTCATCACTATCCTCCTCATCGTCGTCATCATCTTCTTCATCGTCGTCGTCTTCGTCTTCTTTTTTGATCTTGACATCCTTGGTATCTTTTTCATCATCCTCACTCTCATCCTCACTGTCACTATCACTATCACTGTCGCTATCACTATCACCTTCCCCATCCTTCTTGTTCAACCACTTTTCCTTCTCTACAGCCCAATCTACCGCCACCTGCCGACCACCAATCTCTAACCCTTTACTCTCCTCAATCGCCTTCAATGCATGTCTCTTTTTCCGCATCGTCACAAACGCAAACCCAGACATCCGCCCATTATCCGTACGAGGAATAAATGCATCAACCACTTTACCATACTTGGCAAATATCTTTTGTAATTCCCGCTTATCGCGCACAGACCACGGCATATTACGAATAATCAACCGGGGTCGTCTCTTTTCCACCACTTCCTTCTCTTTCTTCACTATTGTAGCATTTGCCCCGGTACCTTCCTTCTTATCTTCACCTCTAGATCTCGGCTTGGCGTAATCCACACTTAACGTAATACTTTCTCTAAACTTGGTCTTCATGGCCAAATCTCTAGCTGTTTCTGCATCTTCGCTATTGGCAAAACTAACAAACCCGAATCCTTTACATTCTTTGGTCCCTGGTTGCATTACTACCACTGCATGCTTTACTGGTGCTAATTCTGAGAAGAAGTTTGTAACTTCTTCAGTAGTAGCATCAGACGGGAGAGCCCTTACGAACAACTCGGTCTTATGCAATCCCTTTTCGTCAATCATTTTGATATGGATTTCTAAAAAAGATATATAGATATGATCAGTGAAAATAGAGAGAGAAAAGAGAGATGAAATTTTATTTTCAAAAAAAATTTATTTTGTTCCGCGCGGCACAGGCACATAAAAAAATAAAAAAGTTGTTACCCGATGTCTCAGCCGCGCGTTATTGTATGCAATAGCACTGGTTAATATATTTGATATAAACAAAAACCAATATTATTATCTGCTTAGAAAAAACTCAAAATCAAATCAAAAGAGTGTGTCGAAGAGATGATAATTGTGACAATAATAATATTTCAAAACTATGACAGATATATATGTATCAAAAGTGGAATTCATTCTTCTCTTCCGTGTTCACTCATCCAGGACCCACCTCAAAAGCTTCTTTGAAACTAGCATGTTGCTTGGGGGGATTGCTACTGCTGGGGTGAGTGGCTGAATTTAGACTCCATTTAGTCCCGCTGGAGTAAACTTTAATACGCACTTGTGGCCATATGGATGAGTAGTATACTTGTCAACAATATACATCTCCTTTTCCCCATCAAACCCTTCAGCCAATGAAGTACGATAGTTTCGATAAATACAAGCGACAATCAACTTGATCTCCTGCAAAGCCAGGTTCATACCAATACACATTCGTACTCCAGCACCGAATGCAGTGAAATTTCGGTTCATCTTTCTTAATTGCTCTGGCGAGCTTTCAAACCATCGTTCAGGTTTAAACGTCAGAGGATCTGGGTAAGCATCTGGATCACGATGCATAGTCCACGGCTGCATAGATACAATGACACCTCCAGGAACAAACCCTTGCTTTGTATGCATACCCTGAGGAGGTGTCACACGAGGTTCAGCTCCAGGAATAGCAGAGTATAGTCGCAGTGTTTCTTGTACGACACCATTAAGATATGGTAATGCGTCGACTTGTTTAAATGGTAATGATTCATCAGCAGCAGATGGAGAGGAGGAGCCAAAAGCCTCAATTAGTTCACGGTGAAGCTTATCCTGCACTTCAGGGTCAATTGACAAATGGTACGTCAAGAACGATAACGTTGCGCCGGTAGTTTCGTGACCTGCAGCAGTATGATCCTGACTTTCAGCGCACGCATCGAGTCCCGTAATCCCATTCTTGCCCAGTTGACTAATGACAGTGTTAGGTTCTGGTTGTTTCGTCTTTTTCAAGGTACGTTCTCGACACCATGCCGCAGTAGCTGTAGTCGCAATCTTTGTCGCCTTGTCCATAGCCATGTCGTAGAACCGCGGCATCAATGTCACCCAGAACCACATTGCCGATTGAAGTCTATAGTTTTCAATCATTTTGTAATCCTCCGTTTCCAAAAAGTTCGAGCCGTACTCATCGCCTAGAATAAACCCAGTGACAGTATCCATAGCTAGAGCATGGAATACATCATATACGTCGAGATTATCATTACTGTGTCGGTTCACAATCTTCATAACATTGGCAATTCGTTTCTGAGTCATGTTCTCAATCTCGGGCGACGAGATTGTTGATTTTGAGTACAACTGATTCAAAATCTTACGTCGCTTGATATGCTTGTCTCTAGTCAAGGAGGAAAATGTGTTCAAAACACCATACGCACCAAATTGCCCATAAAACCCAGACTTGTCGTAGTTGCCCACATAAATAGTCTTGACCAGATCAGGATCTGATACCGAGACTTCGTTTGGTGATAGTCGCACTACAGGACCATATTTCTGATGTAGTTCATGAGTCAACCTGATTCTATGCTCGGCCCATGTATGGTATAGGATCCATGCTCCTGTTAATGCTGAGATTCGTGGACCCGGTATATGTGATAATGGAGCGTAATACAATGGGTATATGATAAAGTAGTATACAAGGGCAGATACTACAGCGACTGTTACTGGGATTGTTGGTGCCTGCCAAACCTGTTGTACCAAATCCGTAAGCATGATTTTGAAGATTGTCCTTTTTTCTCAGACCCTGAAGATGCAAGTGTCCTAATATATATAGCCTGTAGGTTTGAATGACTGAATAGTCATCTTATCTTTCTCCACTTTGACAGGGCGGCTTTCTCCTCCAGCGCGCGCTCACCCGCAAGCCGCACCGGACACCGGCCTCCGATGCGGCTCGAGGGTTTCTTTTTCCCCCGCTTTTTTCTCTTCTTGGCTGGCATCATTCGGGTATAGTATTAAGCGATATTATTGAATTGAATTAATTGGATATATACTCTAGCCTTATGCGAATAGGGGCTAATAATGGTAGATAATTGAATATAATGGTAATATTAGGGATTTGTAGAAGCGTTCCTGCGCCCGCAGCTGGAAAGGTCGGCTATCGGATCGGTCCGTGCGGTGTCTGTGTTTTGTTGCGCCCACAGAAACAGGGGTTCACTGTCCTTTTTGCCCCCCGTTTTGTCCTTCTTTCTTGACATCTCTCCATCTTATCCCTGCAAGTTTATCGATTGATTGTTCTTTTTTTCTATTATAGTATCTGTCTAACAAAAGAAAGAGAGGGTTACTAGGGTAATTGGGCTTTCTTTTCTTTTCTGTTCTCACTCTTCCATTTTCACATAGATTTTTTTTTCCTACCCCTCCTTCTTCGCCCATTAAACTTAACAGCTTACCACGAACCAACACGATGGACGACAGTGGGAAACAAAAACAAGCAGAAGACTATCCAGAGATAGCAAAACATTTCAAATTCGACTGTTTCCGGCAATGCCTGCGATCACGCCCGTTCGATACGGAAGATATGTACGATAAGATCCTCAAAGGATTGGTAGAAAGCGGTGTCCCAGAAGAAGCATGGACAGTGGATTGTGACGAAGCGGTACGATTCTTCAATGCATTCAAGTTTGAAGATATACAGGCTATAAAGGGGTCAGAGAAACAACAAGGGAATGAAGTGAAATCATGGGCATGGGATAAATTCGGTCGGTTTAGACTAGCGCCAGTGCGTAAAGCTTGTGAAACATGTCAATCGTTTGACGAACTAAGAAAGATGTTGGAACATGCGTATAAAGTAGCGTATGCTAACGTATTCTTACCAGAATGTATTGTGCGACACGCACCACCATTGCTGGCAGAAACATTGGAATTGTATGTTTATACCTTTGGGTTGACGGATTTCCTACAACGAGTACGAGAAGAATGCGACAGGATGAGACATTCACGAACAATGACGATACTGAGAGATTTGAGTGAGTTGCAGCTTTCGGGTGCAGCGTGTAAGAATGGTACAGATGTACAAATTTACTTGAAAAGAGCCAAACCAGCATTCAAATACGTGACCAAGTTTTATTCCGGGACGCCATTGGGGGAGAGTTTCAACGCTTGTGTTGTAGCAAAGGCGTTGGAAGCAGTGGAAAGACGAGTGCCACAGTTGCAAATGCCGTATAAGTTGTCAACTGCGTATGATAAGTGTGTGATGGGTGGTGAACCAGTTGATGATGATGAAGCAGAGCAGTTGTTGACTGATATTGCTAATTATATGAACCAGAACGAATCTTTGTTTATTGATGATTCACTTATAAACGGTCAGAACGGTGTAGAGTAAAGTAGAAGTAGGGTAGCGGCGCGTGGAATGGAACTAATGTGTTAATGTGTGATATATCTATATCTATATATATAAACTTGGAAATGCTTTGTAGATTGAATAAAACCTATTTGATAAATAAATAATTATATAAAAAAAAGATACAAACAGAGAGTATGCGATTTTAAAATCTCACTTCCTTGGCGGCGGAGAATGTGGCGTCCATAGGACAATAAGGACATTTGAATGGATGGCGAGAATTCTCCTTACATAGACTCTTGAGACTGTCGCGAGCCAGAATATGCCCACATGGAATCATCATTGGTGGATTAGCACTGGTAGTCTGTTCTTTCGATACCGGACACACAAAGATTGCATGGAAATTATACCGCTCAGGTAACCCTACATCCACCGGCAGTTCTTCTTTGGTGGTCCATTCTGCGCCACGAGTTTTCATGACCGCTTCCATCTTGGATAACACTGGCATGGCAATGGACCCTGCGGTCACGGCCAAATGCAAAGGTGACTCTGGTGTCAGTCCTAGTAACGAGCAGAATTCTGATGCAAACATCTCCGATAGTTGGTCATATGTAGGTGATGCTACAATCTCGGAATACGGGCTCTGGTCCACTCGATCCACGTATAGTAGCAACGTCATTAACTTGGCGATATCCTCCAAATACCGGTCTCCAAACTTGTAAAAGTTGTCGCGAGCATATGCCCTAGCCTTTAACACGTCATGATCTTCAAATAAATACCGGATAAACTGGACTTTGTGTAATGAAAACTCCAGATTCGACCCGCGGTGGATCAACTCTTGCTGTTTGGACTTGGCCCATTGTAGTGCCGGCACCAAGTTACCACTGGTAATGTATTGTAAAATCTCGTACATGTGTGCAAAATCCGCCAGCAAGTTCTCGGGAACTGTTACTTGTGCATCATCCATAAACGTGCGAGCCACATCTAGATCGCCATTACGAGCGATATGCATTAGAACCGCCTTGTTGAGTTCTTGGGAGCCGCTTTCGATAGGATATGTCTTGCTCATTTCGTCTAGATCGTTGGCTTTGAATGTTTTTTCTAGCGCTTTTCCATACTTGGCGATACCGTTATATACATCTTTTTGGCTGTCTTTGAGTGCTTTTTCGTTTTGTTCGAGCTTCTTTTGTAGCGATTTCATGGTCGCTGATGCAGTTGATGGGTCGTCGTTATGGAGGGTTTGTTGTGTTTCGTATAAAAGATTTAGTAGTTCGTCTACTTGATTTTCACATTTCTGTAGCGATGCAGACTTTTCCAGTCTGCCTAGTTCTTTAATAATGGCATCCATGATTTTGATTAGAGACAGACAGATAGAAATTAGATCAATAAAGGAGAGAGAGAGAAGAGGAAGAGGGAAGATAACGAAACGGTGATAAAGAAAAGATACAAACACAAAAGGTGCGTGACCACCCGCTGCATTTTGCCCCACACACACACACAACTCGCCCCATTTTTGTTTTGCCCGCTCCCAAAGACTGCTTTTCTTCTTACGACATTAACACATAGCACGATTGGAATACATACGATACTACGGAATGAAATCGTCTACTCCAATGATCACTTTGCCTAGAAAAGGCATGCTAGATAGTGACTGGGTGGGCCCATTACGCCACTATATTGCTAGTATCTACGGCCCGGGCGACCATTTCACTAATGAGATTAAGACACTACACGGATTACGGCAGGATGTGCGGGGGTCTGCAATGGATAGTATTGGAAGAGATTTGGTATACAGGTATTATGGTCAGTTGGAATTACTAGATTTACGAATTCCTGTATCTGAACATGGATGTAGAATGTCGTTCACATGGGAAGACGCATTCACCAAGGAAGCTATTACCCAGTATTCGTTGGCGTTTGAAAAGGCTTCGTTGTTGTTTAATCTAGCGACTATTAACTGCAAGATTGGAGTCGACAGTGAAGATGTCAAGACTGCATATAACAGTTTCCAAGCTGCTGCAGGGATTTATCACTATGTTATGGAGAATTTCTTGCATGCCCCGAGTCCAGATTTGTCGCAAGATACGGTCACGGCATTGTCCAAATTAATGCTGTCAC
>JAKTQM010000606.1:20319-38750 GCA_030558825.1 Blastobotrys niveus
CAACGAATCTATGGCCTAGATTTAACCGAGGGGTTGACGCCGCAAGAATCCAAGCATGTTCTTGGTGCTTCCACCGCCGTGTGGTCCGAACAATCCGATGATACTATCGTAGATAACATGATTTGGCCACGAACCGCTGCTCTTGGTGAGTTGTTGTGGTCCGGCAATCGTGATAGCAACGGCAAACACCGAGCCAATGATCTGACACAACGAATCTTAAAGTTCCGAGAACGACTAGTTAATCTGGGTATCAATGCTGCTCCATTGATGCCAAAATGGTGTTTACGAAATCCTCACCAATGTGACTTTGCATAGCTTTATAGAATATACAAACTAGACTGCTGATATTGTAACCATAGTCTCTTCCCCACCCTCCCCCCTCGGCTTCTATGTCGGCCGAGCCGCCGACAGTGCCCTACAGTTTTACCTACACCTTTAATTTTTTTGCCGAGAGGACATTTTTTGCTGCTTTTCTCCTCTTTCCTACACACTCAACGGTTCGGCCATTGATTCTCCCTCTCTCCCCCATTGCAAAGGAAATGTTTCAGCTGGTTGCTATACCTGTTTGAAATGCAGCAAAACACTCTGCTGCCACTGCTGCTGCCGGTTTGCATCATCTTTCCCCTCATACTGCCATGAGTTTCTCTCTTGGACTCTTGACATCTGTCACCACCATCATCACTACTACCATCTACAATGAAAACATTTGACGACTTGCCAACATTTGATCAACTTCCAAACAAACGACGATACTGGGAATGGGGCCCAGCAGGATCCTACGAAGAAGGTCTAGGCAAACTCAACTTGCTTACAGACGCCCATGTCGCCAAATGCGCAGCACAAGAAATTCGTACCGGTGAACGAGTTGGGCTCGCCTGGGACCTCCAAAAGCTAGAATTCCCTCCGTTTCTACGATCCGTGACTGATGTTAGAGTCAATTGGACCGCCAACGGGCTCGGCAAACCGTTTTCTATTGATGATGAATACACCATCAACCCACAAGCTGGGTCACAATGGGACGGGTTCCGGCACCACGCGCAACCGATCAATCCTGGCCATGTAGTTGAATTCGGACAAGAAGTTGATGCTGACGAGGTCGCAGTATGGTATGGCGGCACTAAACCGTCTGAAATTTTAGAACCTGGCAGCGGGCGGATCGGCATCCATCATTGGTCAAAGAAAGGCATCGTTGGTCGTGGCGTGTTGCTAGATTATGTTGAGTACGCACGAGCCAAGGGTATCAAGTATAGCGCATTTTCCGACCACGAAATCACCCACGCTGAACTTGTCGATATGACCAATTTTTTTAACGTTGAGATTCAAAAGGGTGATATCCTGCTGGTTCGTGTTGGTTTAATTGAAGAATGGGAGTCTATGAACGAAGAAACGAAGCAAGCAACCGAGCAGACGGTAACCCTTCCGAAACACGCCGGGGTTGAGCAATCTGAAGACGTTTTGCGGTTCCTATGGGATAATCATATCACAGCGGTTGTTGGTGATGCTCTTGCGTGGGAAGTGTTCCCTCCAAAGAAAGAGGACTTGGCCCTGCATACTTTCTTGTTAGCGGGCTGGGGTGTGCCAATTGGTGAGATGTTCAACTTGGAAGAGCTCAGTCGTACCTGCAAACGACTCGACCGGTACTCCTTCTTTTTCACCGCTGCGCCTTGGAATTCTTATGGTGGGGTCTCTTCTCCTCCAAATGCCCTTGCCATGTTTTAGTTTTAAAGAGTAGAATAGATATATTGGGGGACTAGTGTTAGACATCTTTACAAATTTATAGGTATAATACCATCCTATAGTCTATACTATAAATCAGGGACAAAAACAATCTCATCATCATTCTATGACGAGTCATAGGCATTAACACTAGATTATGGCATATCGTCATCGCCCGTTAGTTAACCGTTGAGCTCCAGCCGCGTCAGGCGTTGGGGATGGGACGGCAAACCGGGTAAATGTCTTCCTCAGCCGCTCGCACTAAGGTTCATAAAATGAAGCGACAGAAGTTAACTCCAATTATTAGTGAAAATAACTAAACAATCCAGGAACTTAATGAGGCGGTAATAAAAAGGCATTTCTTTTAAAATAACCACCAACCAGCTATAGTTAAGCGAGTTCCACGTTCACCTTCTGTGCTACAAAACCTCAACTGGCGTCGCTGTTTGGACCGTGGGAAAACAACAAAAAAAAAACAAAAATAATTTTAAACCCCGCAATTAAAACAACAGCAGGACGCAGCCTTACTACTTTAAACATTATACACACACACACACACACACACACACACACACACACACACACACACACACACACACACACACACACACACACACACACACACACACACACACACACTTTCCAGTTGTCAATACCCCCTCACACATCATCCTCGTTTTCTTATACTACAACCACGCTACTAAATAAATGACAACGAGCCTTACATAGAATATATTACAGCAATGGCGGATGATTACACAGCGGGCTCCACAATCAGCAACAACGACAATAGCAGCAGCCCTGCCACATCCGAAAAGAAACCCAAACAGAAACGAAGTGTAGCT
Source organism: Blastobotrys niveus (assembly GCA_030558825.1). NCBI lineage: Eukaryota > Fungi > Ascomycota > Dipodascomycetes > Dipodascales > Trichomonascaceae > Blastobotrys > Blastobotrys niveus. The sequence goes on from JAKTQM010000606.1 coordinate 22,881, forward strand.
TGTGTAAGCTGTCGACGACAAAAGAGCAAATGTATAATAACTCACAAGGATGCAGACCCTCCGAAATGTGACCGGTGTTTACAAGCAGGTATCGAATGTAAATTTGAGATCCGCGCCAATGATAAACAATGGACGTCGTCTGTGGAAACTAGACTTAAACGACTTGAAGATGCGTTTCAGGATTTACTCGATGCGTTCCAACGACATGCAGCGTACGGAGGGTCTCCTGTATCTGAAGTGATGCTTCCAAAAATAAGCAGCCTAAGTCGAGAAATGCGGTCTATATCTGATCAGCAACATCATGAATCGATGATGACAACAACGAGTACAAACAATGGAGGGTATCATAGCGCTACTTCCAAGGATGTGGCTAATAAGATGCTTTCTGGTATTATTGACAAGCAAGAAACAAACACAAGAAACACCCCAGAAGACGAGCCACCGGCTGCGAAACGACAGAAACTACAGAACCCAGATTTAATTGCCAAAAGTATGGTTAGCGTTGAGGAAGCTAAGGAATGTATATCCTTCTTCAACTCGAAATTGGCACGGTATCTGCCAATCTTGGTGTTTAAGTACATGCCTCAATTCGATATCAGTATCCGAGACCGCTCGCCAGTCCTTTTTGCATCGATCCTCACTGTTGCATCATTGTATCATTCCGACTACCAAGATCGTCACGGCAAGTTCCGGCATGAATTCCAGGATATCGCATACCAAGTGAATAGCGACAAGGACAAAGACGGATCGAATCTTCCGCGGGTTATCGACGAGATTCTAGCGCTGAGTCTGGCAGGTGCATGGCTAGGAGGTGAGTTGGGGTTCAAAATGGCTATCAAAGCTAGTGATATTGCAGGATCAATCCTTCCTGATGCTCAAAATCGTCTGGGACCTAATCATATGCAAGAGAAGGAGATGATCAGTTCGATTGGGCTCATGACGTATATTATCGAACAGCGATTGCGTATCATCCATGCTAGACCAGTCGACCCCAGCCAGGTCGTCAATGGCCAACGACGCGATGTATTCTTTGCTCAATTCTTGTCGTCACAAATGGCGCATCGAAAGGGTCACCATGAGATGGATGTGGCTGAACTGAAGATCACTGCTAACGTGGAGTTGTGTGCCATCACCCTGATGCTGCAACTGGATCTGTACCGTGAGATCAAGCTCGATATTATTACCCATTGGAACCATCAACTGGACAAATGGCTCGCAGAGTGGATGGGGAAATTGACTGTCAATCTATTGCCAAGCTCCTGGAAACCTGTGTTTTTGACGTTCCATTTCGCCAAGCTCTTTTTGAACAGTTTGGTGATCAATAGCGTTAAACCGGGAACGGTCACCAACTGGCAAACCCCTGTCGACGACAAAATGGACAATTCTGCACGAGAACGAATTGCAAAGGTTGCTGAAAACTCAGCATTGGATATCCTTGACATGTTAATCCGTGATCGTGACATGGAACGCCTTATTAACGTTGGACCTGTATTTTATCCTACCATTTTCATCACGGCAGGAGCATTGCTGCTCAAGTTGGTGTCTATATCCAGTGCCATTGCGTATAACATTGACGAAGGCAAGATGCTCGCTGTGGTTCGTGAGGCGTATACCGTGCTGAGCAGTAAAATCTCGTCACCAGTGTTACCATGTTACTCGTCTGTCAAGAATCTCGGATCTGGTCTCGAAAAAGTCATGGAGAACATTACAAAGCAACAGCAGAATCAACAAGGTATGGTGGACCGTTCTCAACAAATGTATCAAGCATATCCTCCAGCTCCTCCTCCCCCGCAAACTGATCAGCAACCACCAGCAGTACCGTTACAACAACAACAGCAGCAACCTCCACAACCGCAACCGCAGCCGTTGCAACAAGCACCGCCTATACCACCTCCTGAAGCAATGTGGTCCTTCACGCCATTCCACCGCACAGTCCAGGACCAACTGCCCGACCCCAACGATCCACAAGGTGCCAATGGGTTCCAGAACATGTGGAGTTCCAACGGCGGCGTGGCTGATTTCATGTTGGATGCTTACTCTGCTAGTTTGCTAGATTCTATCAGCGGGGAAATGACTCAGGGGAATAACAACAACAACACAATGTAGCAGTTTCTCGAGCGTGGCTAACCTAGTTTACAACGTTAGTTCATCGATGTATAAGTATTTGTAGCTCTAATTTATTACCATCATTGAAACGCTAACATACCTTCTCGAACCTAGAGACTGTGGCTGCATTTCGAACGGCTAACGTTACGCCTCCGTCGATCCGGCGTGTATTGTAACACCAGCGACAAAACCCTGATTTGCATACGCTTTGCTTTACACGTCTATTTATCGTCCGGTGAGACTCGGATTCCGCTAACTATAAACGGTTATGCACCGATGATACTCGTTCTCGCAGATCTTACAAGAACATTTTTGGTTGTCTCCAACATTTTATCTTCAAAAATGCTACCTAAATCTTTCTTTTACCTAGCCACCCGCACTGACAGAAGTGTCTCAGCGAACGGTATGCATGCTGTAACTGGTCCTTGAAATCGTATGCACACACACCAAGTTAAGGTAACATGGCTGGTCAGTGTGCTTCTAGTTAGGGAAACCAACCGTCGAAATGCAGTTCCATTCAACTTGCATGCTGAGAGTCAAGTGCCCTCCCTTCTCTCTCTCCCCGCCTCCTTATTTTGTCAGGTCGGTCAATTTATAGCGGGAATCCAGGGAGCGCATCCATTGCTTTTTTTAGCCTGATGCTCATAAATTCAGGTTACTTCCAGAAATATTGCGGGGCACAAATCGCGGGGTAAAGAATACTACCAAACAAAACGAGGGACAGAGACACAGGCATTATTGTCAAAAATCAGATGCAAAATTAAAATGTTACCAAAGTATGGAAATGACACAGATCTAGATAAAGAAACAGCGCTTTCTTTGAGACACCATGGTAGCTTATTCTATCAAAAACTCCTTCAACAGCGCCATGGAAGCAGTATACGCTGGTTCTTGCACCACCTCCACAAACTTGAATACAATACCACCTTGACCAAGCTTCTCCACCACCTTATCTCTAAATGCCGTGACAGTATTCAACGATCCACTCATGATCAAGGCTCCTTTATTAGGATCAACAGGCGGAACCAGCTCCCGTACTGTCTCGGCAAGGTGCCGAGCTGCATCGTCCACAATCGCCATGGCTGATTGATCGCCATCATCAAACGCTCCATGGAATACTGTTCGTGACAAGTTGGAGATCTTCACTTTATACGCGGCATCTTGCACTCCCTTCATTGCCAGCTGATTTAACACTTTAATATGCAAATTGGGCCCCGCTTCTATACCAAACTCTGCGAGAACCTGGTTCTGCCACTCTGCAAACTTGTACCGTTCATCACTCGCACCACTAACCCTGGCGTTCAGCTGTCTATCATTCGCTTTTATCACACTTCGCAGCGCCTCCAATCCTATATAATATCCGGATCCTTCGTCGCCAAGCAAATGACCCCACCCTCCTGCACGACTGATCATATTTTTCCCTTCAAATGCCATCGCTACAGACCCTGTACCTGCGATTATACCCAGTCCAAGTTCTGCACCTGGACAAAACGCCAGCTGGCTCGCCAGTAGGTTTGCATCTGTAGTCAAAATCATCCGACTTGGATCAGTTATACCAAATAACGCCTGTAGTGCATCCTGACTGTCGTGGTATACCTGCGACCCTTTTGACGCTACCCCGGCAAATCCCAGCCACACTGCTTGGAACAATTGAATGTTATGGTCCTTTGGATCTATCTGTGCTTGTTCTATCGCTCTAAATGTCGCTTCTTTCACCGCTTCTATCATTCCTGCTACTCCTACCGTCGACCTACACCAAAAAAGGTTGTTAGCTCTTTCTGTATCCTGTGTCCCTATGCTTCCACAATACATACACGTTAGATGTTCCTGAATCTCCGCGTCCAATTTCCCCAGTCTTGTCACATATCACAGCCCTTGTCTTTGTACCTCCTCCATCTACTGCCAGAACCAGTCCACACACCATCTTAGGAAAAAAAAAGATTCTGTATGTCAGGATCCCAAGTATCTGCACTATCACTCGGATCGTTTTTCCTTTCCTTCAGAAGAACAGAGAATATCCTTCAAGAAGCTTTTTTGATGGTGATGAAACAGAAAAGCTCACAAGTTCTGCCCACCTGTCGGTCAAATTTCGCCGAAACCAAATATAATCCGGAGAAAGTCTAAATATGTCGGTATATTTCGCCGAGTCAAAAAATTGTTGACCATTTCAACAATTTTGTGGGGACTATCAACGAAGGAGCATACAAATGGTGCAAATGCAAGTTAGTAAACAAGTGTCTATACTTACCATATTCCTAAACTTCAAGATATCTTATTTAATCTAACGACTAGAAATGAGCCCACGCTTTTGCCAAAGCAATATCACATCAAAACAAAAACAGTGCACCCTGTTCACCCGTTATTTACAAACCACCGCAAAAAGCATATCAGCTGCGCCGGAAATTAATTTGATATGCATAGTTAATATGCAAGAAGCGGGGTAACCGAAGCGACGCTAATTCCATGGCTCTCTCTCTCGTATCGATGGTGTAACACAAAACAAGCCAAAAATGGAACCGTTTGATTGGAGCAATCTGTTGCGGCTGAACCCAATCACACCGATCTTCCTTGTCCGATGCGGCTCCAAATCTGGCAGATTTTGTATACAAAGGGCCAGATTTTTTTGTTAAAAGAATAATATATAACATTGACAAGATGCTTTCAAAAAATATATTATATATCCAGGGTGCGTATGACCATTTTAGAAGGTTACAAAAGGATGTGCCTACATTTGCCGTTTCTCCATATGCAACCAAGTGGGCGGGGCAAAAATGTGTGACCTGGCTGGTGAGTGTAAGTTTACCCCGCTCCCTGCCGCACCTGCACCAATTCGAATAGCACCCAGTACTGGCAAAGTCACTAAGAGAGAGAGAAAGAGAGCGCACTCAGAAGCTATCATGCATGCATGTAGTATCTCGTAACGCTACCTTAAATTTTCAAATCTCTGGGCTTGTCTTTTCTTGTGTCTACAAGTTTCCTGGGCAAATGAAATGATACAAGTCTTGGTATTGTATAGATTGAAACCTCGAGGTCATGTAGTGAATGACTGTGTGTGTGAAATCAAGAAACTACATCGAATCGAGTCATGCTTGCAGAAGCCGGAGTAACCCCAGATATTTTTGAATAGCGCCGAATGTTTCTGAATCTAAACTCTACGAGGGTCTTTGACTCTTGCTGGTTAAGGCAAGTATAAACGGTGCGGTTTTCCATACCCCGGAGCAAAGATATGTCGAGAATACTGTAACTGGTTGATAAACAAAACAACTAGAGATCTTTCTCTCTTTCCTGCAAATCCACGGGTAACATTGAAGCGTCGGGTGGAAACCGTACAGATAACAGCATGCAAGTCAATCCCGAGTTAGATGCTCCTATCAAACCGGAAAGTTTTTTTTCCAGCTTCTCTTTTCTCACAAGATGGGAACCTAGATCTCTTAGGCAGCATATCTAGATAGAAGACGACTGTAGATAGATTAACAACCCACACAAAAATGACCTCGAAGATAACATTGAGACAGCCACAGCCGTTATTCCATTTCTCCAGATCGTAATCCCCCACGTTCCATCAATGTACCATCATCATCATCAAACCAATTCACCACCAGTGTCCCTCACCTTTGAAAAAGTAAAGTATTTTCATATTTATTCTGTCTCTCTTACAAATTAGAACGCCCTGCTGTAACCCCAGAAGCGGGGCACATGAGCATCCCTAAAACAATGAAGGACCCGATCATTCACTCACTCGCTCGCTTAGCCGGGTCGTCTCAGTCTTACTCAGTGGGTCAAACAAGGTCTCATTTCTTTTTCAACCGTTCTCCACCTTTCTAAGCTTTCACCTTCAAGTGCGATGTACGGCCGTTTAGAAATTTTTTTGGCTCTTGTTAAAGCCGCCTACCCTTATAATTTTTTTCTAATCTTAGGGCGTTGAATAGCTATCTTTTTTTTTCCTCGCATTTTTTTTTACTAACAACCCCCCCTAAAAAAGAAAATTTCAAAGGGCTACATCTACCCCCATTACTACCTTGGAATGAAGTGATATATAAAAAGAACGACAGTTGCCTTTTGGTTGATCACTTTCTCCTTTTTTTTCTCTCTTTTTTTTTTCCTTTCTTTTCTTTAGTCTTATTTTTCTTTTTATCTTTCATACCCCACGGGATTTATCAACGACTCGTAAACAACTAACTCAATAATGTCAGAGGAAGTAGGGAAAAAGCATTACGATCCGAAGGAGGGTTTGAAACAAACTGGTGCAATGGGTACCATCAACCGATTCCGAATTAACCCATGGGTCCAAGTGTTGGTCATTGCATTCGTTTGTTTCTGTTGTCCAGGTATGTACAATGCCTTGACTGGTACTGGTGGTGGTGGTCAAGTCGATCCAACCATTAATGCCAATGCATCCATCGCATTGCTTGCTTGTACTGCTTTCACTGCCATCTTCGTTGCTGGTCCTTTGCTAGCTTTGATCGGACCACGAAACTCCTTGCTCATTTCCGGGTGGACTTATGGTTTGTATTCTGGTGCTTTGCTCAACTACAACAAGACCGAAAATGGTGCTTTCGTTATTGGTGCCGGTGCCGTCTTGGGTATTGGTAGTTCCTTCTTATGGGTCGCTCAAGGTGCTATCATGACTTCTTATATTCCAGAATCTCACAAGGGTCGATCCATTGGGTTGTTTTGGTTTATCTTCAATATTGGTGGTGGTATCGGGTCTTTGATCTCTTTCGGCTTGAATTACGACTTGGATGATACCAGCGGTGGTACCGTCACCAACAGCACTTATATTGCCTTCTTGGTCATCATGATGTTCGGTTGGGCTCTTTCTGTATTTATCTGTTCGCCAAAGCATATTCAAAACCGAGAAATGTTGCACGAATTGGAAAAGGATAACAAGGGTTTGGACGAAAGCAAGGCCTTCGAATGGAAGAACCTTACTCGATCCATGTTGCGATTGTGGAATGTCATTCGAAAGTATCAAGTATTCTTGATGATTCCATTTTTCTTCTCTGCTAACGTCTTTTATCCATACCAACAATCTGTTGTTAATGGTTTCTCTTTCAATGTTCGAAGTCGATCCTTGGCTGGTGCCTTGTACTGGATTGCTCAAATGATTGGTGGTCTAGTCATGGCTGGTATTTTGGATATGCTTCCAATGGACCGAAAGAAGCGAGGTATTGCCGGGTGGATCTTCTTACTTTGTGTCACCATGGGTATCTGGGGTGGTGGTTACAAATACCAACAAGTGTTGATCGACCGATATCTTCACGAACCAGAATTGATTCAACAAGTCGACTACAAGGATGGCTCCATCTTTCTTGGTCCATTCTTCTTGTATCTTTTCTACGGTGCATTCGACTCCTTCTGGCAAGGTTTTGCTTACTGGATGATGGGTTGTGTCTCCAACTCTGCATATGAAACTGGTGTTATGGTCGGTCTCTATAAGGGTATCCAGGCCTGTGGTGGTGCCATGGCCAATGAACTGTTGGCCAAGTCTGACGCTTTGGGTCAAGAAAAGAAATACTCTTGGATGGACCAATTCGCCATGTGCTGGGGTTTGTCTCTCGGCTCCCTGTTGGTCATTCTTCCATCTGTGCTATCCATCACCAAGACTAACGTGACTGAATCTGAATTGGAATCTGAAGAAGAAGCTGTTGCTGCTGCTCGAGCTGCTTCCACCACTGATGAAAAGCACAAGGCTGCTACTCCAGAACCAGAAGAAGTCTAAATTAAGCATATGTGCTTCTTTCTTGTTTTCCATTTTTAATTATCTTTTTTTACCAGTTTTTTTGTGCTTTTAATTTTGGTTGATTTATTTTTTTATGAATCTATTTAAACCTCGATGCAATAAATAGCTCTCATGTTTTGTTTAATTCATTTTAAATCTTTTTTTTGTTAATTTATGCTTTTTTTACCACAGTAAGAACTTCTTTGCATTATTGTATATTTTCAATGCCTTTAACAAATACGACAGAACGTACAAGCAAGGTAATATACCGTGACAAACTGTGAAACTTCACTGGGTCCTATTCATATAATAACGACCCGCAATTGACTAACCAGCACGTTTACTTGGCACGGTGTGTTGATCCAATATTAGTTCCTGTACCTTTCATCAAACTTTGCCAATGGACAAGACCGAGAGCCATAAGTGACAATTTACTTCTCTTTTTTCCAAAGATAGAACACCATCCTTGTGCGTCGTACCTTTCGACCCTGCCACCCTGAATCTAATCCTTGCCCCCTGTGCACATGGACGACCTATCTGTTGATGTTTCAAAATTTCAACGCAACAGGAACGATAAAAAAGTACAGCAACAACGTCACACACACACCTTCTCCTTCAGGCTTGAGATCGAAAGAAACGAGAGAAAGAGAAAAAAAAAGTAAACCTGGCAAAATCATCGATGGCTGCAAAAATAAAAGCATAAAACACGCGTTAATTCGGGGGAGGAACGTAAAGTTTTTAGCTTAGTAGCGTCAAACCTACACTTGAGACCTGCTTGGTCCACTCAGGGCCAGCACCCGACACGAACGAGGTTCCAAATGTTAGACCAAATGGTGCTGACAGAACTCTCGCTTGCAGTCTGTTTTCCGGAACTTTATTTCCCCGGCAACCAGTCTATATACTTTCAAAATAGCATCTTCTTTTTGAGGTTTGATAATTGGATATAGAGACAATAAATATATAATTGACAGGTAATTAATTAATATTAACACCGCCCATGAGCCGCACGATCAGGATTTGTTTTCCCTGTCCCGCTGCCTTTCATGCAAACCATCCACCACCCGCCATTCTTATGCTGCAATGTCATATAATTCGATCCCAAGCCATTCAACCTTCTGATGTTGGTATTTTTTTCCTTATATCTCTATTAATTACAACTTGATGCCGATTAAAGTTAGATACAGTCAACAGGCGGGCCCTTCTTTTTCGCCAAAATTTGCGAGAAGCAAGCTAGAACAAGGCGAGTAAAAAAGCAATATGCCAGCAATTACTACAGACACAGGAAGAGAGCTAACCAAAGAGAAAAGAAAAAAAACCTTAAAATAGTGAACTTGGGACATGTACAGTGGGTAATACCACATGTGCAGTCTGGGTTGATTTCAGATCAGAGATGTCCTACGTCAGGATTTGATTCGCGGCAGGATTTGTCGCGGCTGAAAATCGAGATGGATGTAGATCTGGCAAAATTCCTCCGAGGATACGTGAGAAAATATAGCGTCAGCTATATGTACTTTTATTAAACGGGCTTCTATTAATTCCCAGCTTTAGGCGCCAGCTTAAGGTGTCAAATATGGTGTGGTTTAAAGGTGGTCTGATTCCGGATTAACACCGCCAACCGTCAACGCCAGGGCCAAGAAAAAAAAATAGATCTTGGTATCGAGGTTTTCCTTAGCTTTCGGTTGCAAGCACCAATTCCTGATGGAGGCTCGAGTGCATATACGTGCTTACTCTTAATAAAAAACCGCCGATGGGCGGTGTTTGTCACACAGCATCAGTGTTTACACAAACACGCTTGTTTCAATACAGCACCGCGTCTTGTCCTTACAGAAGCGCAACTTTAAAAAAAATTTATGATACTATACTGATCGAAAAGGAGAGGGCAAATTTGTGTTTGTGTCTGTTATGTAAGTGTACGAGTGGGTTAAGTATATATGTGGCTTTTTCCATACTGCTTTGTTTATCATTTAGTTACGGGGAAAAAGAACAGCCAGGCCAAGCAAACCAAAGCCATCAAATGTTGCGTCAGGCAGTTTAGCGGCTGGATGGAAGTAAAGTTTAAAATCTGGAGATTAAAAAGAGGGAAACGGGAAACTAGATTAGAGAACAAAACATGAGGTATAAGAGTGCATGCATTTACGAGGGCGAAGGGAAGGAAAAAAAAACATTACTTATTGCATGGCTTCTCAACCAGGTTTACCCATTGGATAATAATATTTGCCAGTATCAATTATATATACATCCAAGCAAGAAAGAAAATAATAAATGACCTATCATTACAAAAAATAATATAACAAAACAATCATAATTAGGGTTTCAAAAATTATCAGTGACCTATATTTGCCGACACATACAGGTGCCTCGCCTCTTCAATTTCACTTGCCTTGGATGTCTCTTAAATGTCTTCTCTTGTGTTTGCCCAAATCTCAAACGAGAAGAAAAACATCAACACAGATGGTTCGTCGTCGTAACTACTCAAGCAAAAAGGTACACACCCTCTACAAGATACTTTTGTGAACCTACCGGTTGTCTCTATTTTTTTCTGTTATTTTGTTTGTACGGGCTTGTCCATATGACAACCGTTCCCCTGCAGCAGGGTCTGAAACAAAGGCGACCTGTGTCCGGTTGTTCTAGTTTGTTGTTATTTTGTGAAGAATCATGTCTGGCGTCACGATATAGATTAATTGTGTCGTTGGCTGTCCATCCAATGAATGGCATTTGCTCAGGGCGTTGTTTTGGTGTCGGATCTAATGGATCCGGCTCCCCCCCACAACGCGGCTCGGCTCTCATCTGCCAGCCTGCCGATCAATCAAAGCCGCATCTCTCCTGTGCTTTCCAAATCTCAACAAAATAGTCATTAAAAAACATCATTAAAAGGCACGCCAATGTATAGAATACATGGGATAAGAACACTTAACCAGCCTCAATGGAGATGGAAACGACCTCATCTTTGAATGGGTTGCAACAATATGCATGAGAAAGCGAAGCTCCAAGAAAGAAAGACAAACAAAAACACTCAAAAAAACTCAAATTTCTCAGACGAAACGTGATTGAACCTCTTCTCCAGAGAAATAGAGTTTAGGCGTATTATTTTTGTGTGTCACTATTAATTATGCTGAAAGAAAACAAAAAGAAGCAAAGAAAGAAAAGAAAGAAAAAAATAGCGATGAAGATATATTGACTACGTTGACATTATATACTACCTTTTTTTTTTTTACCTACCTGGGGAAAAAGGGGATTACAGTTCCAGTGCAGGGCTTCAATTATTTTGAATCAAAATATTCCAGATCTGATCGTTGATCGGCAATCGCTTCTTGTGGAGACCATCTAGGGACACAATTGACATCGAACGATAGGACATATCCGTCGAGTAAATACACGACACCTCGAGTGGTTGGGCTTCCCCGACCGTAATGATACCGGTAAGGCAAAAAAACAAACAACAACAATAATAATAATAATAATAATAATAAAAATCAAACCTAGTGACAAGGCTCCATGTCTTTTAAAAAGCAATGTTGTTTTGATTTGAAGAAACGAGAAATAAGAAACAAACACTAAAATAGAGGCCGAGAAGAAGACGCAGAAAAAAAGAAGTAGAAGACAGCTACCACCTTTCGGTCTGACAGAAAGGTGTCTGTCATGAAATAAAAATACGTAACGAGAATAAAAATAAATATCCAGATAAACTGCGTTTTTCTGTTGTTTTTGTTTGTTTCTTTTTCCCTGTCTCTGCATATACTGAGGCACTACCTGTCTCTTATTTTTTTTTCCTGAACAAACAAGCCACCCGGAGGTTGGTGAAAAGAAGATGATATTTAAATACCACCATTAGCTCTTTGGAAATTTTAGAGTTATTTTGATGGCTATTTTTTTTTCTCTCTCTCTTCTCTTCTCTTCTCTTCTCTTTTTTTCTCTCCATGCTTATTACCTCATAATATCGTTTGCTCAATCTTATATAACACACTCTCCTTTTCCCTTTCTTTTCAACTCTCTCACCATCCTCGGGTCCCTTTGACATCACAACTAAGATCTATATAGCCTAAACTCTCCATCGAGTATCTAATTTTACACGGTAACTTTCTTTTTTTCCTTTATTTGTCTTCATATTATCATCACCATCCTAAAGATACTATCGTCTGCGCGGTTCTTGTACTTTCACTCTACCAAGAAGCAGTTATTGTACAAAAGAAACGGAACATAGTATAACTAGGATAACAAAAAATGTCACAAAGTAACCAGAGTCAATTGAAACAAGGATATGCTCATCATCATCAATATCCACAAGAACGGCATCATTATCAGTCGTGCTATGACCGGCATTATCATGACCAGGGACACCAGACACCTCAACACGCCATGCTTCCTCAACTGCCACCATTACAAACCAGCCGACTGGTAGATCAACAACCTCCTCAGCCTCAGCAACAGCCACGGTCATCGAATTTCACTCCTGCATCTACTCCTCGCAACGCCATAGGCGCGTCTAGCGGTCCGCCATCTTCAACAACGTCGTTAACGGGGCTTGGCAAGCAGCATACCCCAATGACTAGTGTAGCTGTGCCAGCAACACCCGAGCGATCTATCCACGATCCTAGTCCACAACCAATGACCACCACAGTTCTTTCCAAGTCATCCAATTCAAGTGTATCACCACCGCGGACAACCCTCTTACCTCCTATTTCTCATCTTGACAGCTTGACGTACGAGTCATCACCACGGAACCCATCTTTCCAGAGTGGGTATTGTCGAGCTGCATATGCTAGTAGTAATCCTAATGGAGGGCCATACTTTAACAACTATGCCTACAATCATGCTGAGTCGGCAGCATCCAGAACCTTGCACCACGCGCCTACCACGCCACCGCACTACCAGGAGCCACCACCACCAACACAGCATACGCAACCGCCTGCATCTGCACCTTCTCAACCACCATCATCAGCCCTTGATCAGAAACCACAAGAATCACAATCTCATCACCATGCACCACCACCGCCACCGCCTCCTCCACCTCCGCCATTGCCACACCAACAGCATTCTTCAAATCCATATGCGCGACGCCCACCACATACACCTGCTATTAACACTACTACGGCAATTGCATCATCATCATCAACCACAGGCTATCAAAAGCAGATGCCGTCTTCAGCTCCAGCAACTGCGAACCAGAGCATGCATTATTATATCCCTAATGTTAGACACCAATCTTCATCGAACTGCAACACTCCATCGGCTCGTATGCTTACAACACCCACTAACCAAAACGCTGGAGGTGGAGGAGGCTACGCTCCAATTGGACTAGGAATCTACGATGTTCCAAAGTATCCAGAAGAATATCAGCCGTTATTACAAGCTGGAAAAGATATCAAACGACGAACTAAAACGGGCTGTCTTACTTGTAGAAAGCGTCGAATTAAGGTACGTATACCAAGCTTTCCCTCAAACTTCCAAAATGCCATGAGTTACTAACACGAGTTTACCTTTTTCTACTAATAGTGTGATGAACAACATCCTACTTGCAACAATTGTGAAAAATCTAGACGAATATGTCTTGGATACGATCCATTATTTTTAATTAGCGCCGAGAAGAAACGTGGTCGAAAGAATTCAAACTCTTCTTCAATCAGCAAACGACCGACTCCGACCAACAGCACCAGCAGCTTGCCAAATCCAGCTAACCATGAACGATTATCTATCAAAGTTGAAACCCAATTAAAACAAGCTCCTCATTTGCAACCACAAAAGCCTCAAAGTAGACCAATTGTTGGCGTCGGACGACCCGATCAAGCTGCCAAAATGCGAATCCACAGCCTGCTGCATGCGGCTGAAATGATCGACAGCCGCAGCAATAACAACAAGACGACAGGATACACTACCCCTGAACATTCGTCTTCTTCTTCTTCTCTTGCTGGGTCTCCTTCAGGTATGCGACCAAATAATAGCGGCGTTCCATTGTCTATTCAACAAGATTTGCAATTTGGCCATGACAATTGGAGCAATGTATGCTCTTTTTTCACTACGCATGTCGCACCAACTCTCAACTTTATCTTTGGTAGCAATCGGTTCACTCGAACCTGCACCAACATGAAAGAAGGTAATACCAGCAACCAAGATACTGCAGTCATTGAAGCTATCAGAAGATTAATTGCAACATTGGCACCGGGACCACAAACTGTATCATACTTGGAAGACATCAAGGACCACAAGCTGGAAGAACTGCGAATATCTAATGATTATAAGCTCATCCGCGCCGCGGTACAAATGCTTTCTTGCACTGCAGAATGTCCATTACTGGCGGTTGGTGAACCGGATAACGAGGTGTACATGCGGATGCTTGTGCTTAACCGGTTGATTCACGGCGCGGCGTATTTCAATGATAATGATTTACCCCAGTTACAACAATGTAATCAAGGATTTGGGTCGAGTCTATCATACAACGATATTGGCGATCTTTTGCAAACATCACCACCTCAAAATCCTAGTGGCAGTGGCGGTCCGTTTGACAACACAGAGAATGTGTGGCGATTGTTGAAATATATCATTTCTGGCGGAGCATTGAGTCTGGAACAGATTGAATATTTTGCATCTTTGCCAAATCAATATAAGCAGAATAAATGTTTGATATTGATTGGGCTTTTGTACTATGTCCACTATCACCAGATTATGGATATTGACTCGCGAATTCGAATGCGGCTACTGGACCAAATGACGGACGATTGTCTAATTCAGCGAATCGTCAAGCTTTGTCTTGAGCCCGTCAGTGATAGTGTTTCCAGCGATCATTAATCCATAAATATAACAAGTATATTATATATATTTAAGTATCATCACCAATTTCTATTCAGCCTCACATGTAGCCAAAACTCATTTTTCAATTCCCCGCTGTTTGATAAACACAGTTTTCAATTACCGAGCACAGGGGCGCAAGGTTTTTTTATTACCACTATCTTGGGCCGTTAAAAAACTTACCCAATTGCTGGCAAGATTGATGGAAACCATGGAAACCGGAGCTCCCTAGAATGACAAACTACTTTGAATACCCTAAACTGTTGATTTCGCTCTAGGGTTTATAGGGTTGGTTTCAAGTCAAAGACTTGAATAGCGGACATATCAACATATTTTTCAACAAGTTATGTGCCGCTAGATTCATACTCAATTTGAATTGAGACAGGGGTATCTAAAGCATTATTCGATCCGATATCGGCTGGTGATGATGACGGATCGATCGGTATTTTTTTATGATGTAACTTGGCATTGCGTGAAGATGATGCGTCCAGCAAACCATGAGATGGCTATAGTCGACGACGAGTTGATAAAAATCCAAAAGGATTCTTTTGTTTACGCTATTATTGCTTGGCAGTGTTAACAAAAACAGACTATACTAGAAGGGCGCAAGAAACGACTCAAAGCTAACAGCTAAACTTAGAGCCGTCTCTTCGATAGCAAATACAATAAAGTTGTCAAAAAAAGTCGAATCGAATAGCATTTTTAAATCACCTTCAAATCATGGGGAGCAATTGGCACCAACATGCAATGAAATAATTGAGTATACTGGGTACCTCTGACAATACGCAGGCAAAATGCAGGATCCGTTCCTTCATATTGGTACCATCGTACCTCCTCTTCCTCCTCGTGCTCCTTCCACCAGCCCCTGGGTCTTGGTCTTGCCCCTAGTAATAGCAAATTAAGTTCTTGGAAGCAGATCAATTCCACACATCGCGGCTGAGATCTAAAGATTGGTAGCGTAGCCCTACTCTCCTCTTTTATTTTTTATATCTTCATATCCATATTTATATATTCATACGAGGCCAAAATGGCAGTTTATTTAGCCTGGTATTGCGACACTAAAACTGGTTAGAAAAAAATCCTCTTGGTGCCCAGCCATGATATAATACAAGTTTCAAAAATAGAACAGAACATGTTTGAGAAGGCTGCGGGCGTATTCATCACCTACTTGCATGGCGCCTGCAAGCGTAAAACCGTTTTCCCACAAGCATATTCGGGTCTGTTATTGGCGGAAATTACTATAGACAAGAGCATGAGTA
>JAKTQM010000606.1:55692-90574 GCA_030558825.1 Blastobotrys niveus
TAAGGATGTATGGTTAGTAATTTCATGTTTCTTCTGGTATGGGGATGTTGATTACTTACTTTGGACCGATACCGAGACCTAGAAGTAACCGGGCAAGGAACATTTGAACCCAGCTATAAGTAAATGCTTCCCAGATAGACGCAACAGCAGCAATAACACAACTCAAAAAGATAACACCTCGTCGTCCAAGAATGTTATTCAAAGGGTCAGTCAAGGCACACCCGATAACAGCACAACACAAATACGGTGCACCAATAACCATCCCTTGGATCCACTCTGCATTCTTCAAAGTACTATGTTCGCCGATATTGAACTTATCATTGAACCATAATTGCGCGCCATTAACAACCGTCTCGTCCATCCCTTGAACCACGGCTGCCATGGCACACATGACACATAACCAGTACAAAGTCCCGGTCTGACTCCATTTGTGCGTCGTTTCTTCTTCAACTACCTGACGTTCATCTGGTAGAAGATGGTCCTTTTCACCTGACTGGGCGATGATGGCACCACGTACAAAGATATCTTCGTCTTCGCCAAGACCATGCTGATGAGCGTATTCCTTGGCGGCCCTGATAAGTTGTTGACGACTGAGATCTTTCAATGGGTTATGAGTGACCTCACCTTCTTTGGCAAACTTTTGGGCCAAGGAACCAGTAGATTTGACGGAGGAGCTATCTTCGTCATGTGTAGCTGCACGTTTTTCATCGGCGATGACTCTGTCCTCGGCGTGTTCGATGTAACCCGTACTTGGGTCATCAACTTTCTTCTCAGACATTATTTGAGGGTATATCTCAAGTCAATGATGGAAAAGAAAAAGGAAATGATTTAAAGATAAGAGAGAAAGGGGAGGGAGCGAAAAGAAAATGGTTAAAAACGGGAGAGAATCTTTATGGTATTTATAATACGGGGGAAAGTGACGAATAGAATCTGCATTAACAACGGCTGAATCAAAAGTAGAGAAACTTGTTTATTGATTCGTTTTCTTTTTGTACGTAAACTTGCTGATCCCTCACCCCCGATCATCATGTTGCGTTTTTTTTATATTTATTCCTTGGTTATATGCTAAACCTTCGATCTCTGGCTTGTTATCGATTTTCGGAGGTAAAGAAAAAGCAACGTTGCGCGGGACAACAGTGCGGGGGAAGGAAGAGGAACATGAAAACGGCAGTAGACTAAGACAGTCAAAAGGGTCACGTCAGGCAAAAAAGAGAGTCAAACAGGTGGAAAAAAAGTATCAAAACTTACCAGAGAGTTGGTAATCATTAACCTCACATTCTGACCTGGAGGGCTTATCTTTGAAACGTCGGATATAGCAAAGAATGAAGGTATTAGTATTCGTATTAGTTTTTTTGTTAGTTTTTCGTATAATAATCAAAGGCTGGACTTTGATGACGATATGGTACATGCGAAAGGCTGGAGAATTGCTAGTTAACTATACATTTGAAAGCCCATTCTTTCTTCAGAGCATGTAATGATGATAATAACGCACCATCATACTTCTTCAAAACGAAACCAATTTGATGCCCGGTTTAGTGTACATTATCCGAGCAAACGAAAGGCCCCGCTTCATGCATTTTTTTTCGGGCTTGGCTTTCTTATTTTACAGATAACCTGCATCCAAACCCCCGCACTCTCGGAATACACTATTTTGGGCGACGGCTACTGAAAGTTGAAACATCATGTTTGTCAAGTTTCCTGCTCTCTTCTCCCTATGCCCACCTTTGTCGAGACTTTTATTCTCCATCTCAACCATCTCATCACATATCCTCCACCCTACAGAAGATTTCTATATAAACAAGCTCATCGGTCATGTTTAATCTAAAATCTTATCTTTTCAGGGTTCAACGATCTGTCTCTTTTTTTTTTTTTTTCTTTCCCCCTTTTTTTAGTTCTTTCAACATGAATAGGAATGAACCTATAAAATAAATTTGTGGGTCACTCGGGAGGAGAACTTTTTGGCCGCTTGAAACACAAGGAATTAATAATACGCTTCCTGTTTTGTACATTCCTTGCTTTTCCTAATCTAAGACTCCTCTTTATTTACATCCGACCAATAGAACGATCGGGAGGGAAAAAGGAGAGTGTGTGGTGAGGCAAGAGGGGTGTGGACAAAAAAAGTGCGGGGTAGTAGGTAGTAGATTCTTCCGTATATTGTGTGGACGGGATAATGGCTAACTGGTCACCGGATAGACCGTTACATTTGCTGATCATCAAAAAGATCCGACGAGTCGGAGAATAAATTAGGCTTAGAACGGAGTTATTTTATGATACCTTCTAATAAATATCAATCTGTCGGGCTTCAAGGATTTGTTATACTTATTTTACAATCTTTGGTTTATTCAACCGGGTGGTGATATATCCATTATTCCATGCTGTCTCATAATATATTTTTTCCAGCAGCCACATGACGAGCCTTTTGCCAAAACGTTTGGTTCGGGATTGTGCCGTATGTAAAAACACCCCGGGCTTCTACTTCCCCCCAGGGTTTAGTCTGAGACAGTAAAATGTTCCACTTTTGCATGAATCAGTTACGAATGGAAGTTGAAAAGAGGCCCATAGATGTAGACTAAGCAGCTAGAGTGAGATAATAAAACAGATGAGATACAGTCACTGTACATCATGGAGCGGTTACAGCATCCTATGGACAGTCTTTGTGTGTTCCAGCTTTTGATTCAAACACTCGGCAGGTTTTGGATCGATTAGACGGGTGTCTATAAATCAAAAAGAGCCAAGTGTTATCCTCGCTAGACCCTCTCAAGACGGCAATCTATCATCATAAGCGTTGTATAAGCGACAGGCGGAAGTCTCTGCTTGCTGGATCAAAGGTTGTTACAATCTTTAATGATATCATATGAAGATCACATTTTCACCAAATTTGAACGAAAGACAAACCTTTCAAGTCTGATCTGGCGGTATTGAAACACAGCAAGTAACAGTCTGGTTTGTAAGTGCTTCAAGGCACTGGAGGATGCCATCCCAAGTCTCAATTTCTTACCAACTAAACGGAGACGACGGTTTCTCGACTCAGAAAGTGGTTTTATTTGTAGCCCAAGATCTAGATCGATAGTGGACGAGATGCAGTCTGCGGCGAAACTCTGGCAACTAGCTGAAAAAATTCATATAGCCAATAAAGCAGACATTCCTACACCCACTGTAAGAACTTATACTGTGATTTTATTTTTTATTTATCCCTTGTCTAGTATACTATTTTATAGTTTATGCAAACAAATTATTCAGGTACCTGATATAATGCCCCTATGTCAGATCTTGGTGCAGTAACCAGTGCCCGATCGATTGAGATCCATTATCCAATACCCTGGTCCCTTAGATTTAAATAGTACCCTTGGTTATTTAAATCAGTGGACTTGTATCACTTAAATCCTGTCTTGGCTAGATTTAATTCCGACTATAGGTGATTTAAATCCTGCTCTGGGTGATTTAAATCCGTCTCTAGATGATTTAAATACAATTCTGGACGGCTACCATCTTTAAATCACGCTCTGGTTTATTTAAATCTTGCGCTCAAAGAATTAAACTGGGATTTCTGGAATAAAAAGTACACAAACCCGATCAAACAGCGTCAATTTAAATCATTTCGTTGGCTATTTAAATCACGGGCTGGAACAATTAAATCGGATTGCCGTAAATGCTGACCAGCGCTGGCTTTGATATAAACAGTGCAGTGCAAGCATCAGGAACCAGCAAATAATCGCTATTCCAAGTGGTCAGCGTCCAGATTTAGGCAGTCAAAGAAATAGAACCTCCAAAAGCCGGAGTCGTAGTGTTGACGTTGCCAAGACAATGGGGGCCCAGATTTTCTGTCTGTTACCATACGTCATACAAAAAGACCCTCCATGCATGGAAACACACCGCCAACATTATCCGTGATGGCTTCGTCTACAATTTTTTTTTGACTCTGTTGATACGCCAGCCGTACGACCAAATATTTCACTTACACGCCCAATTCTCGCTCACCCACTGTTATCAGCGCTTAACACAAGTATAAATAGCCAAGGATTCCCAAATCATCATCTTCTTTCTTCATTATCACTTTTTTTTTTTCTCACCCTCCAAACAAAAAAACAACACATACCTAAACGCTATACATATTCACTAGCTGCATTCTGCTGGAAACAATACCAAATTCTTGTCCATTCCAAAGCGAACTGAGTTTTATACCAAAAGCTTGTTGATTTTTCATACCTTCTGATCATTTTTTTAACGTCTTCTTTTGCACAACAACACACACTTTATTATTTGAATAATGTCTAACGACGGCGGCGATACCACCAACACTTGTGCATGCCAAAACATTCCACTCATTGGCGGTATGCTGGGTAACTTTTGCGGCGGCAACAATAACAAGCCAGATCCGGTAACTTCTCGACGCAACACTAATGCGCAACGAACCGTGCGAGTGCCAGTTTACGTTGACCCATCATCTCAGGCTCTTCCAGGTCAACAATGTGCCCCGCCACAGCAATTTTATTACCAGGCTCCGGCCCAGCAATCACAGTCATCACAATGCCAGCAGTGTCAATCGACTCAAGCTGCAGCAGCTCCACCAACTCAGTTTGCCAGTGGATCGAATGCTGATGCAACTGAAGAGCAGTTTGTTCCTCTTGAGAAGTGTCAGTGAAGGGTGAATTTGGTGGGTGGGGTGAAGCAAAGTTAGGGTGCCAGTGTGAGGAGGGGACGTGTGTCTTTCGCGGTTCATTGTTTATAAATTGTCTGTAGTGCATGAAAATGTTTTTAGAAAGTTTCCCTTAATCTTGGCCCCCCGTGGGGTATCTTTGCCTCATAACTTGATTTTCATGTGATTATACAACAAAAATTTAAAACCGGACATGCCGATACCTTATTTTCGGTCGGATCCGCCGTTTCATGCCATTTTTTTTTCCCCTTCTTCCCCAACCTTTACTCAACTGTGCTTTGCGGTACCTCGGCCAATCCTGTCACTGTCACATTTTAAACTTGATTAAACCAGAGTCGTGTGATTTTCACTTTCACTTTCATTTTCACACTTACTTCCTTCTTTCTTCCTATTTAAACACCCTTTCCCCCTTCTTGACACTTTCCCCACACACTCTCTCTCATAAATCATGTCTAAACTAAATACATTCACGGAACCACCGGTGGCTCTGCAACAGGAGCGGGCCAACACCAGTTTCCCAGTACGGGAACTCACATACTACCTCGATGGTAGCCGCAAGGAAACTGAACGGAATGAAGCTATCATGCTATCACTAGAACGGGATCCAATTTTCCAAAACGACGACCAATATGATCTTACTTACCAACAGCAACGAGAAATCACCTTTGAACGAGTCGGTGCCATGACCAAGCAGGTACTAGAACGAGCTGATGAAGTCGAATCCATGAAACGGTTCTCTCTCATGAACATGTTGGATGCTTCCACTGGTACTCGTGCTGGTGTGCATTTTGGTCTGTTCTTTGGATCCATCCGAGGGTCTGGTACTGACGAGCAAATCGCTTACTGGATCGGTAAAGGTGCCGGTGAAGTGCGGCGGTTCTACGGGTGCTTTGCCATGACGGAAATGGGCCACGGATCTAACGTTGCTGGTTTGGAAACCACTGCCACTTATGATCGAACGACTGATGAATTTGTAATCAATACTCCAAATGTTGCTGCTACCAAGTGGTGGATTGGCGGCGCTGCACATACTGCTAATCATGCTGTGGTATACGCACGACTTCTTATCGACGGTAAGGATTGGGGCGTCAAGATGTTTGTAGTACAACTACGACATGTCAGTGACCATTCTCTACGGCCTGGTGTGGCTATCGGCGATATCGGCAAGAAGATGGGTCGTGATGGTATCGACAATGGGTGGATCCAGTTCACCAACGTACGAATCCCACGACAATATATGCTCATGAAATGGACCAAGGTCGACAGCGAAGGTAATGTCACCGAACCACCGCTTAACCAACTCGGGTACGCTGCTTTGGTCGGCGGCCGAGTCATGATGGTTAATGATTCCGTCATGGTGGCTAAACGGTTCCTCACTATTGCTATTCGGTACGCTGCAGTGCGTCGTCAATTCTCGTCGACTCCTGGTGAACCAGAAACCAAGATTCTAGATTATACTTACCATCAACGACGGTTGATCCCACGACTTGCATATACATTCGCCATGCGTGCTGGCGCTGATATCTTGTTCAAGTTTTATCTCGAAACGACTGCCAAGTTGCAATCCGCTAATCAGAAGGATAAAGAACAACTCAACGCTGCTATTGAAGATTCTAAGGAATTGTTTTCGATTTCTGCTGGTATGAAGGCGTTCTCTACTTGGGCAACGGCTGAAATCATTGATCAGACACGACAAGCATGTGGTGGCCACGGATACTCTGGATACAACGGGTTTGGCCAAGGGTACAATGACTGGGTTGTACAATGCACATGGGAAGGTGATAACAATATCTTGACGTTGAGTGCTGGTCGAAGTTTGATCTTGTCTGGTAAAGCGGCTCGTGAAGGTAAGCCAGTCGGCAAGGGTATTTCCTACATTAAGCGCGCGGAAGAATTGAAGACCAAAAAGTTGAACGGACGGGATATTCGAGACCCTGCCGTGCTGGTTGAAGCATGGGAACGAGCATCTACTCGAGCAATCACATCTGCTGTTGATGCGTACATCAACTTGACTCAAAACAAGGGGTTGAACGAAGCACAAGCAATGGAAGAACTATCTCAACAACGGTTCGAAACAGCACGAATCCACACCCGATTGTTCATCATTCGATCTTTCTTCAAGTCTATTGACGATGCCAAGAATGAAGAGATCAAGCCAGTGTTGAGAAAATTGGCGGTGTTGTTTGCATTGTGGTCCATTGAGACTGACGCTGCATCTTTCTTGAGTTCTGGCTACTTGACGGCTGATGACTTGGATGTAGTGACTGCCGCTATCAATGATCTCAACAAGGACGTGCGAAAGGATGCCATTGGTATCACCGATGCGTTCAATTTGAGTGATTTCTTCATCAATTCGCCAATTGGTAACTACGATGGTGATGTGTATAGACATTACTTTGATAAGGTTAAGCGACGAAACCCGAACCGGGAATCACGAGCGCCATACCATCATACCAAGGTTCATCCATTTTTGCATCGAGAAGAAGAAGAATTTGACGAAGATTTTAGTATCTTGGAAGGCGACGAGTAATGTAATGTAAAACTTAATGTAATGTAATGGCAGATGTATGGTTTTCTCTTCTTTTAATAATAATGACGTTCTTTATGCTTTAAAAAAAATCTCTATCTAATCTCATGTCCGATGTCTGCCTCCGATTAGAAGCGCCCAACTTGTTTTGTATCACCACACAACAGTCCACACGCCAGTCATCATGGACGCTGACCGAATAAATAGAATCCTAGGTGGCGCTGACGACCTATACGAACAAGCATCAGGTCAGAAAAAACGAAAGGCAGATGAAACAGATACGCCCACGCCACAGCCGCCAGCGGCAACGACTGCTGCACCATCAACATCCAACGCCACATCCACGTCCACGTCCACAGTACAATCGACATCAACATCCACACTCTCTGGACCACGGCACACACGCAAAGCAGGACGCACAGCAATCATTGCTAACGCCAAACGTCAGAAACGCAACCCAGTAATACCCCTTCTCCGCGTCCCCGTCGAATTTGAACAGATCGAGCCTGATTTCATCACCGGCGCCACATCCTGCGTACTCTTCCTACAACTCAAATACCATCGTATCCACCCAGAATACATTGGCAAACGAATCGAACGTCTCGGTCGTAGCTTTGATATGCGTGTCTTGATGCTCAAAGTCGAAGAAGACGATAAAGGATTCGAAACCGCCATTAAAGAACTCACCCGACTCGCCATGTATACCAATCTAACGTTGTTCGTCGTATGGAGTGACGAAGACGCTGCCAAGTACCTCCAGAACTTGAAACTACTAGAAACCACCCCTCCAAAAGCTATCATGGGTCAAGCTAAGGTATCGTATGAAGACCAGCTCCATGATGTCGTTACTAGCGTGCGCGGGGTGAATAAAAACAATGCGACAACACTAGTCAGTACCTACGGAAGTCTACGTAATGCTATTATAGAATGCGATCAAAACAAACCGAATAAGAAACTAGAAGATATCATCGGCTGGGGGCCAGTACGAGCCAAGGCATTTAAAGATGCTGTTAATGCTCCCTTCGTTAACCGATAAAAAAATCAAACCCATGACCATCTCTCTCGGAACGAACCGTTTTAATTTCCAAATTGCGCAAATCAATCAAAATCAAAATCACCCCACATTTTTTCACTTCCGGGTGCACACACACAAGGGACGAAAAAAAAAAAGGATAAGAATCACCGCTTATTATTTTTCTCCCCTTCTTGTGACTACTCTATTAACCTTCAAGTTTTGAGTATGAATAAAGCATCGGTCCAAGCGTTACAAGCATTGCGGGATTTCTCCTGTAAAGGTCCCTCGATCTGGGATAAGCTACCATGGACTCGGCGAGCAGGTGTACTGGTGATTCTGTACGGCAACAAGTACGGCGACTTGTCAACGATCTTGACTATGCGAAGCACTGATATGACTTCGTTTGCCGGACATGCTGCGCTGCCCGGTGGGAAAGTTGATAACATTGACGAAACACCATTTGGTGCAGCACGACGAGAAACTTATGAAGAGATCGGCATTCCTAGCGATGACGAAGTACTAGCTGCTCGAGGATATACTCTTGAGCATTTGACGACTCTTCCAACGTATTTATCACGGAATTTACTAGGTGTCCGACCATCAGTAGCGTATTTGTCGGACAATACACCAGGGCGAGACCATTTGACTGATCTGCCTACTATCTTGCATATGGCGCAAGACAACAAGAGCGCTGAAGTACGGGAAGTGTTTAGCTCGCCTTTACACAAGTTTTTGTATTCAACTCCAGAGGGATGGTATTCTGGCAAACAAGTCAATTGGGGTGGATTGAAATGGAACCAGCATTGGTTCAGAACCATCCGTAAGCAAAAAGCGGTAGGTGAGAATGGATGGAATAATTTGTGGGGCATGACAGCTAATATGGTCATTGATACGGCCCGCATTGCATATAATCAAGAGCCGCAGATGGAGCATCGAAAGCCAGGAGTGTATGGTGACGAAAAGTTGATTGCTGCGTTGTATGAAAAGGGAATTTTAGGGCATGATAGGAGTAAGGATGAGAATGTTAATTTTGCAGAACTATTTGGCGAGGATTCGCCATTGTTGGATACTCGGCGAGCTTAGCCACGCGGTAGCGCATAACCAGCATGACAATAACGTACAATGGTAACAATAATAATAATAATAATAATAATAATAATAATAATAATAATAATAACAATAATAACTTATTCATAATAAATACATAAAACTAAATGCAATGATGCTAATTAGGCAGCTAGAAACCAATAAAAAACTAGGCGGCTAGTGCCATGCAATTCACAGACGGCTGAGCTTTTCAACAGCTGCTTGAGTATTGGATTTGTCTTCTTTAATCAATTTGGAAATAGTTCGGAATTGATCAATACTAGCATCACCCATAGTTTCAAACAAGAAGCTTTCACTAGTGGTGATAGTAGCACCTGCAGCAGCGAGACGCCGCAGCGCTAGCGGCTGTTCTTGCTTATTAGCAGACGAAATACCATCTGACAACAAATAAACTGGATGGCCAGCCTTGAGTAAATCTAGAGTAGTTTGCAAAACACATACATGTGCTTCAATGCCTACCATGGCCACTGGGATGCCCTTTGGCAGCTTATTGGCGACTTCTGGTACCATCATGCTGAATCGGGTTTTATCGGTATTCACCACAGCGCGCGAAATGTCAAGTTCTTCAACAGTGTCGCCTAGTTTGCCCCGGTTTTGTGTGGTGTTGTATACTGGCATGTCGAGGACCTTGGATGCCTTGAGCATCTTGCTGGCAGTGGAGATGACTTGGTCGTATCCATAGATAGTTTGACGGAATCGTTCTTGGATATCGCAGATGAACAAAGCTGGACGCATTCGTAGAGAAGACATTGTTTTTCGAATTTGTGTTTGATTGAGTTTTCGTCGTCTGAGTGTTTTGAGTTACGATAATTGTAAGGAAGAAAAAGAAGTTGGTTAATGATAATTTCAATTCCTAGGACATATCGTGCCCTTTTTATATTCGTGATACAGCCACTGGGGTTTATTGCGGTGTTTTGATAAGAAGAGGCCACTGCTTGTGATAATCCAGAGTAATAATGTTGTAATTTTCCTGCCTGCGGGGCAGAGAGGGAAAAAAAGCCCCCCACTGGCGGCCTTGTTGGTACAACACGGTCAGCTCCGAGTTTTACTCGTGTCTGTTATACCCACGCTCCACGCCCACGCCACCCCTCTCCCACACTGCGGGCGGAGAGACATTTTGTTTAGTGGCGCACTGGTAGAGAGATTTCTGCCGGTTTCTGCTGTTTCTTTGGATTCTTTACCTTCTATTGTACTCTGATTCGAAGAGAGCGATGTGTTTATCTCTGATTCTACTGCTCATCCCCTCCCCGCTTTTAGTTGCGGCTGATATCATCAACTAAATCCATCGCATACAACCGCCTTCGAGATGGGGGGATGATGAGGAGAAGGAGAAACATTGACATGGAACTCCAAAATAGTCAGTGTAGAATAAAAAAAGATGCTATTATTATTATTACTATTTTTTTTAAATGCTTTTTAAACATGATACCCGTAATACAAATAAATACCTCGTTCTTTACATGCTTCATAAGTCATATTGCCCCCAATACCAATATCACACATATTGATTTTACGCGACACACAGGGCCATGCCATCTCAGACCCAATAGGTGGTGGCTGCAATTGCTCATCAGTGGTCTTCTTTCTGGAGATGGAGTTGCCCCGCAATCGATCCTGCGCCAACGCGGAAAATGAAAAGCCCGGGGTAGCAGGGGTCACCGGCTGCGGCGCCGAGTCGGTGCCATCGTCCATCATCTGCCGCTTACGGAATACCCATCCGCGTCTAGCCCGGCCCTTCTCCTTCCAAAAGCCATGGATAGTGATCCCGTCTAATTTGGAGATGAAATCAGCGGAGAATTCAAAAATGTCGATGTTGGGGTTGGCGTCAAAGATACGTGGGCTGTCTTGTACTGACCAAATGCTAATATATGGGTTCCCAGTTAGATCCAGGTACTCCAACTGTGGCAATGTCGGCAAGAATTCCATCAAGTCGCTTAGTTTAATATCGGCATAACCTAGAGACAATGATTGTAAATTCATGGCTTGTAAATGCTTCAAATGGACTTTTTTCACTGGTAGCCCATGTAAATTGATATGTCGTAGGGGCGGAAGATACTCCAAGATGGTTTCAAAGTCTTTGGTGCTGAGCGGCACTGGTTTAGTAGATTCATACATCATATTGAGCCATTCCAACGTCTTTGTTGCTGGATGCATGACCAAGAAATTCATCAACCCACTAGAATTAAGCTGCACACATTTTGCCAGTGATAAATGTGTTAATTGGCAAGACGCTGGCAGACTCAATAATGCTCGTGGGGTCACCTGCGTATGCGTCAGATCAAGTCGAACCAGATTACATAACCGCGGTAGTAGAACCTCATATGCACTAGATGGCACTACAGTGCACCCATGAAAACTGACTTTGGTCAAATTATAAATAGAGTCGGTGGACAGTAAAAAATCCGACTTCATCGGCGAGTTGGTGAACCCCACCGGAGATGAACTAGTAGACCCGCAAAAGTCAATAGCATCCAAATATGGCAGTGCTGCCAATGCATTCAACACATGTACATCAACATCCATGTCCACCGATTCAGCAATTAAAAATTCCTTTAACCCAGGACACAATTCAATTGCCTTTTTGATTGTAGTCGCTGTGACCATTTGAATTTCCGAATTCATCTTTGCTGTTCTACCCAACCCCACCGATGTAAACGCACTGAAATCCAACACCTTGACCAAATTGCCGTACCCAGTCTCCTCTATAGACCGTCTAAATTTGTCGAATGCTCTTGAATGTGGGAACGAGACATGGCGGTACAAAATAGGCACTCCGGCGTCATAAAATGCATAACATGTCGTAAGCAATCGAGCAAAGTCCCGCGTTAGATCATGATGTTCCACATTCACCGAATCCGAACTAATCAACACTTGCTGTAAGATATGGGTAAGAATCTCTGGTGGTAATGTGTCCAATGCAACTTTTTTTGGTCTAGGATTAAGGAAATTGGAATGCACAGTGGTGAACTGTTCCTCGCCCATCTGCGCCAGATCCAAGTTGGATGACATATGAAAGGTATCGACATGTAGCCCGCTGCGCAAATTAGCGCTGGAACTGGTTCTACTGTGAAGTGCAGTCTGGGGGTATCTATTATACTGATGATGTTGATGATGCTGCGGCGTTGCATGGTGAGAGTTTGTCGCGGGGATCACGCCGGTGAACGGCAGATGCTGGGCTTCATTGTCGAAATAGATACCTGCCAGGTTATCGTAGGAAGGCATATATTAGTATAGGAGGATGTGTGTAGTAACCTAGATATAAAGAGAGATCAAAATAATTTAAAAAAAATTTGGTATTTTAAAAGAAGATTAGAAGATGGAGAAAAGGAAAAAAAAAAGTGGAAAATTAAAAATAAAATAAATTTTTGGCGGGCAAAAACGGTGTGTGGGCGAGTTGGTTGGGAAGGTCTTTTCTGGGTTTGGAGTTAACTCCATTGTTACACTACCGTTTCCCCACAGATGAGCTGATCAACTGCAGTACGTGTGCGGTGTGCTATTGCTCACTCTTTTGATTTATACATAGTATATACACAAACTATGGGCCATTTCTTTCAAGAAACAAAGTAAAATAACGTTCTTTTAGATTATTGTTTTTGTTGGTTTCAGTAATCAAGTGATCAAGAATAAAGCTATCCACCATCTTGGGCACAAAAGAGAAAAAAAGTCTTGGCTTTTGCGGACTGGGATGTCATAATAATATGTCCCCGCTTAGGGTCTCCAATAGGTAAATTGTCCGTTTGGGCATACCAGTAGTTGTAATAAGCGATCGGGGTGTTTTCTTTCTTGCCATAGTTGGAATGCTGCGAGTTGCTGTAAACGTCATCCCGTCAATTAACACCATGAGCGGCTAACCATTGCTGCCCACCTTGTCCCCGTTCCGACCCTTGCCTTGCTTTAGAATTCCATTATGTATTAGATTCTAGGTACAATGGCTGATGATTGAAATCGTACCGATCTGATTTGATATTCCAGTCTGCCATCGTACCCAGACTATAGTCCATAATGCATCTGTCCGTCTCTTCCTGTCTCGTTTCGCCAGCAGTTCTGAGCCGCATTAATTCCCGCCGAGGACCGTCGCGATGGCTCACAGAAGCTAGCCATGAAGGGATTAACCACTACAGCACCGTCTCCAGTTGTAGCCTCTACTATCGAGCTCAATGCTATCGCAGGGAAGTATAGGAATCCTGTAGTCCCCATGGACCCATCGTACCTAACAACCCTTTCACATTTGTACTATTTGTATTTCCTGCAGAAGCAGGTCTGGATTGCAGGCTGTTACTACTGGAGATCAGTTTGATTCATACCCGTGGATATGTCAACCTGCTACCTTGGCGACAGATACTGCACTTGCACCCGTTAAAGGTGAACACCTCACTTCCCTTACAGTTGAGGATCATTAGATAAGATTACTTATTTGACTGGACCGCGTGTTCATGACTTCCAAAGCCTCCGTGCTGCAATGGCATGGGGTTCCAAGGACCCCATACTAGTTATTTGTCCAACCCAGTACTTTCAATAAAGCTGGTAAGCGATTGAAATAGATAATAAAAATCCTAGTATGTCATGAGCAGGAAGTGCCTGTAGATTCCGAGGAATATTTCACCTACTAGGTTCGTTGATACTCCTTCATTAACCTTGATCTCTTTTGGCAAGTAATCTACGTATAGCGTTGCTTGCTTGTACTAGCCTATTGCGGTAATCACATCACATCGATTGAAAACTGGGCGTCTAGCCATCCCAAGTGTGGCGTAAAAGATCTGGAGCCAGCCGCATCGATTCCCATAAACCGCCACTTGCATGCTAGGTTTGCCTCGGTATAAGCACAGACACTTAGAGGTAGTCTCAAGTAAAGCACTTACAGGTGGTATGACTGTGCAATAAAGATAGCCTTAAGTAAATTTCACCAAAGTATATACAAGAATGAGTGCCTGATAATGTAGCGCCCAGGGCCGCTCCAAAACTTAAGCGCTTGGCCAAAGACAGCATCAGTGGGCAGTAGTATCACTAATACAGTAATCCATGGAACTAGATATCAGTATAAATGACGGAAATCGAAAAGATGGTACTGACGAGCATTTAATCGATCTCTTATGATATATGTTGCCCTAATAAAACTTTTCAACTACTGTATTTAAAATTCTATTGCTCCAGCGAGTGAGTTCATTAAGTGGCTTAATTAGAATCTAGAATCTAGAATCTAACAATGGCTTCCTTGAGTAACAACAGTTTCAAGGAGAGGGAAGGCTACGTCATTAAACGCTACCTTGGACAAACGCGACAGAAGACAATGCTGTGATTGACAGAGACCCAGAATAGGTAATGCACCCTGCTCGGAAATACAACAGAGCTTGTATAGTAGTAACCGGGATACCAAGTAACAAGATGATCTAGGACCATAACAGGGTGAAGCTGTCTGTCTAACACACACAATTACACCCCTTACATTGATCACCGTGAACTGGTTCTGATGCAATCTATGCAGCAGAATTACGGAAGAACAGTACATACCGTGCACAGACCTTGAACGAGACGATAGAAGCAAAGGAAGCGACGGCGAACTCAAATATTTCCCGAATACTATATCTCATACTCGTTTCAGTGAACCATCGATAAACACTTTTTTAGGCGACCTAGAACTTATAAGAACTATACTAGACATTTACCCCTATCGCTATCAATATCATTATAGCGTTTTACTTTCAAGACAAAATTATAACAGTATTCTGCTAAAAATACACAACCACCACACATACGCGGCTTTTTTTCCGTTGTATTCTTGTCTTGCTTTGCCGCCTCCTGCCCCCTGACATTCTTCTAGTTCTAGCTTTAATTAAACTAACGCAAAAACGGTCATTAATCACAAAATTCGCTTTCTCAAAAGTCTAATGGTAACAGAATTCAGTTACAGTAGAGTTTTGAGGTTAAGTACTAAATCATGGCTCGGGCGTCGACGGAATAAGGCGGCCGGAACGGGCCCCCTTATGCATATATTGAACCGTTGCAAATATGCAATTTCCGTCACATATTCTATAAATAAGGGGTAGTGTACATACCGTCGATCGGGATAGTCGCGACTACCCCCTTTTTTTTACTCTCTTGAAGCTGCAGTGCAGCAGCTTAGTTATCTGGCGTAGGATATAGATTGATTGCCAATTGCGCCTAGTTGCTTGGTAAAGCACTAAAGCTACTATACGGTAACTTACCACCAACCTTCTAATTTTCATCTCAAACATGAAATCATGGGACCAACGTTCTGATCAAGATGCAAAAAGCCTCCTTCGAGACATGCATCTCTGTTTAGACCATCTCCATCTGGAGAGAGTTTTTTTTATTTTCAAAACTGTGGAATTCAAAATAACAAAGAACTGAAAAAAAAGACAAGCTGCAAACGTGTCCAAATCATAGTCCATAAACTGATACAGTCTAAATATTTCTTGCAGCGTCTCCATGGAGATCGGAGGAAAATAGATACTGAAACATCAATGTAGGCACAGGTAAAACGGGTTAATAATTTATTCTTAGGCTTTATCCATCGATCGTTGAAGACATTGAAGCCCCGCCTGACTTACCATGGCTAACATTCAATTACATCTCGATTGAACATCTAATCTCTTTTCTCTCTCTATCTATCTCCTCCATTCTTTCAGCCGCGAAAGGCATGTAAAATAAATCTTATCCTCCTTTAATTGAATGTTTTATCTCCAGCCAGGCAATCAGGTCAGTCAGTACCTTAGACATCAGAGATCGAGAAGAACAAAAAAAAAGAGCCAAAAATAGCATTTTCCGGAAAGGAAACATGGAGAAAACAGGTAGTCTACCCTTCCACCCCCCGAAATAGCAAAAGTCTCAAATTCCAGCCGGCTGTTTCCAATAATTCCAATAATGTTTCACCACAATGCCTCTCCAAAGCCTTTTTATAGCGTGCGCAGGCCGTGACCTTAAGACCCCTTATTCACGTACTTACGTTCGTTTTAATTCGTGTCCAGTTCAAGTACTTGATTACGTCGATGGGTTTTTGCCGTATTTCTCTTAGCCTCTCTCCGCCGCCCGCCCCCTTAAAAATTTCGCAGGTGAAAAATCAACAGATTTTTTTTATAAAGTTTTGTCTTCTTCTTTTTCTTTTCTTTCTTTTCTCTTTTCCTCTTCTCTCTTTGACTTTGATACTATTCATACCAAAATCATCCGATCCTCCTCTTACTTGGCTTCTCCAGAGTGTTGGTAATAAAGGAAAACCTTCTTATTTATAACAACTAGTTTCATACTTTCTGTTACTTGTTATTTCTCTTCACATTCACTCGTTTGGTCTATCTATTTTCTGTTTTATTATACCACTTTCCTCTCTCTCTCCTATTTTTTAATACCTTATAATTTATTTATTATTATCTTCACAAAAAATCTAAACAATAATGAAAGGGTTAATTCTTGTTGGCGGTTACGGCACTCGATTGCGTCCATTGACCTTGACTACTCCAAAGCCTCTAGTCGAATTTGGCAACAAGCCAATGATTTTGCATCAAGTTGAAAGCTTGGCTGCCGCTGGTGTCACTGATATTGTTTTGGCTGTCAACTATCGACCAGAAGTCATGGTTGCTACTCTTAAACAATACGAAGAAAAGTACGGCATTAACATTACCTTTTCTGTCGAAACTGAACCTCTCGGTACGGCTGGTCCATTGAAGCTTGCTGAAGAAGTTTTGGCCAAGGACGATTCTCCATTCTTTGTGCTCAACTCTGATATCATTTGTGATTATCCATTTGCCGAGTTGGCCAAGTACCACAAGGCTCATGGTGGTGAAGGTACCATTGTTGCCACCAAGGTTGATGAACCAAGCAAATACGGTGTCATTGTTCACAAGGCAAGCTCTAGTCAAATTGATCGGTTTGTTGAAAAGCCAGTTGAATTCGTTGGTAACCGAATCAATGCTGGTATTTATATCTTGAACCCATCTGTTATTGACTTGATTGAACTGCGACCAACCTCTATTGAAAAGGAAACTTTCCCAGCTTTGGCTGAACGAGGTACTTTGCATTCGTTTGATTTGGAAGGCTACTGGATGGATGTTGGTCAACCAAAGGATTTCTTGTCTGGTACCTGCTTGTACTTGACTTCTTTGGCCAAGAAGAGCCCAGAAAAGCTTGCTTCTTCTAGTGAGCCATATGTCCATGGTGGTAATGTGCTGGTTGATGAAACTGCTCAAATTGATCCATCGGCCAAGATTGGTCCAAACGTGGTTATTGGTCCAAACGTTGTGGTGGGCGCAGGCGCTCGATTGTCGCGATCTGTGGTGTTGAAGTCTTCCAACATTAAGCCACATGCCTATGTCAAGAATACCATTGTTGGCTGGAACTCCACCGTCGGCCGATGGGCTCGTGTTGAAAACGTGTCTGTCTTGGGTGACGATGTTGAAGTCAAGGATGAAGTCTATGTCAATGGTGGTCGAATCTTGCCACACAAGAGCATTTCTGGTAACATTGAAACTCCACAAATTATTATGTAAAAGAACACTTTTTCAGATTTTTTTTTTAAAGTCTTCTAATATCTACCTATATATATTTTTTTGCCAATCATTGAGTATTTTTTTTTAGTGGTAGTGTCATGGTATGATAATATATTACGATCTACGTTTGTTGTTGATGTCGCACTACAAAATTTCCCACACCCTCCCAAAAATCAACACAGCCATTCTTTCTTTCAGCACACAACTCCAAACATGAACAAGGCAGGAGGTGCAGTAGCTTCAACGACGTCTGGCACGCCGGGGTCCCACACTGCTGTCAACTCGTTCAACAGCGCCGAAGTGTTTGACCTGTTGTCCAAGAACTACAAATCGGCAGTTCAATCTGGAAGTAAGTTTTGCCCCATATACTTTTTTTGCTCTACGCGACATCGCATTTCGGGACGTAGACCCGCTAACTTTTACTCTTTTTTTTATCTACCAGCTACTTACAAGAGCCGAACTGGAGGATGGACCACCGCATCTTCTGCAGGCGGCCCGAGAAATAATATCACCAGCCCATCAACTCGTACCAACAACTTGCTAGGTGATATGTATCGATCATTAAAAGGTCCAGCCACTCCTGCGAATAATAACAACAAGGGTCCTCAGCAACAGAAGAAACCGCAAAAGTAGTGTAGTGTACGACGTGTGTGCAGAATTGCAAGGACGACGACGACTGCAAGAACCGATATCGAAGGGGCAGATGACACAGCAGATGAGGATCCGCTCAATCGTATATATATATATTGCTGCAGCTACCACTACTACTACTACTACTGTTACTACTTGAAATTATAACGCTAAAAATGTTAATCAACCTTTGCACCACTCAATCCCTTGGCTTGGGCGCTTTGCCGCAGATTGTTGGCCAACCGCACATTCAACCCGCGATTCTTGGTCTTTTGCAACTTTCGTCGAGCCACCATGACCGGCACGCTGCTCCTTTCCACTATATAGTTACTAAACGACCCCAATAGCACCCCATTGAGTGCAGACCGACCTCGCGAACCCAAAATCACCAGGGTAGGCGTTACATGGTCGATAATTTCCGTCAGCATATGCTTGGGACTCTTGCAATGGATCACTTCGAGCACCACATGTACCTGCAACCGTGTTTTTTTGAGCAACTTGGAAACAGATGTAGTCATCTTATCAATTGAATCAAGTCGTTCCTGTTCTTGTGCATTGGCGTTCTTTTGCGTATCATCTTCGTACGCACACACCACATACAACACATTACCGTCTCGAATCACTGTGCCAATAGTCCATTCCAACGCATGCGTAGCTTCTGGTGACAAATCTGTAGATACAATAAATGACTTTTGCCGAGGAGTGTTAGGATCGCTCAAGCTCGGCAGGTCACCGCGGCACATGGTCCGGATAACCCGCTTGCTTTGAATATTGGAGTGTACGGGGCTGATTTGCATGGCCATCTGTGCGGCTTTGCGCGCGTCAAGAACCTCCTCCGTATTATCAGTATACGGCGCATCTGCTGGCATCTCGGTATCAAAGGCAGTATTTGGATGAATGATCCGACGCTTGTAAGCTGCATACTCTGCCATGGATGGTGGTGGTGCTGTACCTGGTGGCAAGTCGATATCTAGCAACGACTTGTACTTGAGTCGTTGGATATTGTTAGGTGACTCAGACTTTGGCACGTCAGCGTGGTCCTTCAGCTTGCTATTAGCTTCATCAATCAACATTGAGCTATGCGCTTTGGCTAGCATTCTATCAACATCAGTCATATCACTTCGTACCCTTCCCCGCCGCTGCTCGTCCTCACTTTCTGATACCACTGCATGTTCATTATCATCATCGTCGTCATCATCATCATAATCTTCACTCTCGGACGAACTTGGCGACTCGTCATAATCCTTTTGCAACCGTTTGTCTCCACCGCTGCTACTACTGTTGCTATTCTTGTACAATTCTCCAAGTGAACCATCTGCTTTACTCAAGTTTACATTGCTCAACTGCCGATATGCATCTTTAAACTCCTCTGCAAATTCATCTTGTGCTAATTTAATAGCAGCAGGGTCGTTGGCAAACTTTTTAGTTGTATCAAGCATACCAGAACTAGATGACCGGCCATGCATTCCTGGTCGTTCTTCATTGTGCACTTTACTGCTGCTAGGCGATGGAGACCGCATATATGGTCGCAACGATTCAGAAGTGTAATAAAACCCTTCTGGGTTAGCATGAGGATCGGTAGGATCAGTATCACCTAACGACAATTGACGACGATGATGATGGTGTTGTTGTGGTGATTTAGCGCCAGCGGCACTTGGATAGGCGATAGACTTGCTCCTAGGTTTTTCTTCTTCTAATGGTTCATCATTCAATAACAAAGACACAGGTCTACGATAAGTCGAAGACCTGGACCGGGAAGGTGGTGGCTGCGACCTGCTGCGATCCTCGTGCTGACCGTGTGCATGTTCTTCCCCACCTTTTTGCTGCTGCTGCTGCTGTTGCTCGCGTTTCCGTTGTTGTCGCTGTTTTTCCTTTTCTTCCTGTTCTTTGAGGATTTTAATAACCCCTAGCCGTTCTTCCTCCAAGGCTGATTCCAAAGACATGATAAAGAGAGGATAAGGAAAATAATAAATAATAAGAAATAAATAACGATATAATCGAAGTAAAAACAAATGAAATAGAATAGAATGCAGAGTAATGATATGGCACTAACAATGACTAGGAAATGGAGAGAGAGTAGATAAGATGACTTAGATTGTGTTGTTGGGATGCATCACTCCTCCTTTTTCTCCTGCACGTGATTTGGATGTGTATATGCACGTGATTTTTTTGGATCCTAGGAGGTTACCCCCGCCAGCCACTTGGTTCTACCAGCGGGTCATTTTAAGCTGAAAACATGGTTAAAAAGAGCAAAAAAGAGAAATAAAATACAGCTGTATGGAGATGATGACGCCCCACTGTCTGTTGGTATATATTAATACAATTATCATCGTCATCATTCAATGCATTACCGGGTCCATAAATCAAACTCGCCGCGGGGGCTGGATTTCCCCACATATGCCAGCAGGGAATGAAGAATTACAAAAGCCTAGGCTCTCTAGGGCTAAATTAGACTTCGACTTTCCTTTTAGCCTCGCTTTCTAAACTAGCTCGTAGACTGCTTTTGCCTCCTTTTCTGAATCAATGACGAAAACAAATCGGGCAATGCATCCATTTCATACATCAAAACGGAGGGAGGGCGGGGCAGGGCCGGGTGAAGGTGCGGGTGACTCGCAAGCTTATGCAGGCCGTAAGCCGGGAAACCGGGGCAAAGGTCACGATAATTTCTCGCTTGCGAGACAACAAAAGTATTTTCGTTAGGATCCACATTGTGTATATATAAACCCTTCTCCCTGTTTGCCCCCCGGATTTTTGATTTTTCAGATTTTTCTTCTTCTTTTTCCCTCTGATTCTTCTTTTTTTGTTTACTCATCGTTTTTTCTTTCCTTTTTTTTTTATTGTCATATTAATTCCTTCTTTTTTATCTATTTATTATTTCCTCTAATATCATATATACACAATGAGCAGTGAAAACAACGTCAAAGTAGAGACTGATATCGTCACATTAACACGATTCATCCTCAATTCACAAAATGAAGCCTCTAAAACTGGCAGCGAAGTCACTGGTGATTTTACCATTCTTCTCAACGCCATGCAATTGGCTTTCAAATCCATCGCATTGAACATTCGACGAGCCACTTTGGTCAGTCTACTGGGGCTCTCTGGTACTGCCAACTCTACTGGTGATGATCAAAAGAAACTCGACGTTATTGGTGACGAAATCTTCATCAACGCCATGAAAGCATCTGGGAAAGTTAAGTTGGTAGTTTCCGAAGAACAGGACGACTTGATTGTGTTCTCCGGCAGCGGCCGGTACGCTGTGGTATGCGATCCAATCGATGGTTCCTCTAATTTGGACGCTGGTGTATCTGTTGGTACAATCTTTGGTATCTACAAGCTTCCAGAAGGTAGTGAAGGGTCTATTAAGGATGTTCTTCGACCAGGTAAGGAACTGGTTGCTGCTGGGTATACCATGTATGGTGCATCTGCCAACTTGGTCTTGACCACTGGTGACGGCATTAATGAATTCACATTGGACTCTCAACTTGGTGAATTCATCTTGACTCATCCAAACTTGCAAATCCCAAAGACCCGAGGTATCTACTCGGTTAACGAAGGTAACACTGTGACATGGAGTGAAGGTGCTCAAAAGTACTTTGAATCAGTCAAGTTCCCAAAGGATGGCAGCAAGCCATACTCGGCACGATACATTGGGTCAATGGTGGCCGATGTTCACCGAACCATCTTATACGGTGGCTTGTTTGCTTACCCTGTTAATAAGAATACTGGCAAGGGTAAGTTGCGACTGTTGTATGAAGCATTCCCAATGGCTATGATTCTCGAACAAGCTGGTGGTCGAGCTATTAACGATGAAGGTACTCGAATCTTGGATTTGGTGCCGAAGGAAATCCATGAAAAGTCCGGTATCTGGTTGGGGTCTACTGGTGAAATTGAAAAGGCCGAAAAGTTCTTGCTTGCATAACTATTGACTGACCTGAGCTACTCTTAGTTCGAGGTCAAAAGATAGGATCGTACTAGTTGAATAGTATGAGTATAAAACAAAAAAAAAAAACAAAAAGTATTACGATTAATTTATATTTATGGTTTGTCTTGTCTCTTCATTAATTACAAAGTTTTGTGTTTTCCCTAGTCCATTTTTACATCATGTCATAACCAGTAAAGGCTTCCACGTTGGGCACCAAATCCTTCCAGAAATCATCTCCCATCAGCCACACAGGATAATCCTCTTCCGGATGCTGATGATGCATTTGTGGCGGAATTTGCCCTCCACCATGAGGAGGATGTCCCATTGGTACATTATACCCAGGTTGTTGCTGGTATGCTATTGGGTTATTCATCGCAGCCGGCTGCGATTGATTGCCCATTGCCTGTGGTTGTTCTTCGTTCCCATATATTGGCTGCTGCTGTCCTTGAGCTTGTTGTTGTTGTTGCTGCTGCTGCTGTTGTTGTTGTTGTTGGTGCTCGTTGTGAGCAACGCTGGTTAGTATATCCAAAGGTGACCCTGGATGTTGCAAATTGCTACCATTATGATGTTGCAAGTGCGGCTGACGATGCTGGATCGGCTGTTGTTGCTGGCCCTGTCCCTGTCCCTGTCCCTGGGCCTGCTGTTGCTGCTGCTGGTTATCCCCTTCGTCAACTTCACCGAAATAACTGCACATTTGTCGATCAAAATGACACAATAACAACTTGATCACAAAGTTACAAATCAATGCCGGATTGGAGAACGGATACTTTCGATGCACCTCACACATTCGATCTTGTACTGCCAATAGACGCTTCAAATCCTTCCTACTCACTGGCACGTACCGGCCAAACTCTTCATTAGTTAACGCTAAAGCCCGCAACTTGAGCATCATGGATACTGCCAGAATGATTCTTGTGAATGCAAACCGCGGTAGCAATGCCAGCTCTGCATCATCAAGATTGGTATACAAGTCAAGCGCCTTTTGCGAACTCTTGTAGCACCATAACGCACAATCAATTACCTGTTCATTAACTTTAATCCGTCCAATTGCCAGTGACCATTCACTTAACGGCGCTCGCCCTAGTTGCTCGTCAAATGGCACGTACAACGCTAGCTGATGTAGGTACATTTGCAACGAGTGGTAATACGCTTCGAACCTAGATGTAGGGCTGCTTGCCCATAAATCTTCCAATTGTTTTTCAAAATATCGAATCATGTATTGCGTATGGCAATCACTGACATCCGGTGGGCCATTCTCCGCCTGGCCCGTGTTGAAAAATGCACGACATATATCTTCAAACACGTGCGACATCCGAGCAAAAGTGGATATTCGCCTTTCCACTTCTGACAACCCCGATGCTGGATCTTCAATAATTTTACAGCATTCCTCAGTGTACCGTGACCACAATGATAGAGTTGGGTGACGCACCGACAATGCAATGTTGTTGGCTGAACAGTAGACTCCAAGCCATAGTTTCCGGCATTCCAGCGTTTTGGGATCAACCAGCACTTGTGGGCGTACAATACGTTCATACCGTAGGGACCCTTTCGTTGACACGGTGGCACCATTGATACCCAGGTCCGACGCCAACGTTAGCGCCAAGCTTGACAGCAAGTGACATTTCTGCTGGTGGTACAGCTCAGGTTCATTGTACCAGAACGTTAGAATAAGCAGGCATTGCAACAGTTCGAATGTCTTGGATCCTACAATCATCGTTTCGTATACCACTACCTCGCATGCATTATTGTACAGAATCATGGAGGCTTCATTCTGTTCCGTGTCCTCCAGCAGCATCGAAGCAGTAGACATGACAGTCAGAAACAAGACCGGCGTCTCACGGCGCAGTCGTTCCAGCGTGATATCCTTTTCAAGGTCTACAACAGGGTATATTTTACAAATCTTCTCGGTATACAACCTGAGCCGTTCCTCTGCCTGTGCTTCAGTGATGACCCCCATCGATACAGCATCGTTTTCCATCGCTGGAGTCTTGCATGCTGGGTGAGACTCCAAGTGATGAAGTCTCTGTGCAGATTTCTCGGCAACTTTACTCCAAAGTTTCAGCATTTCTTCACGAATATACTCCATATCAACACCGGTATCCACTTTACTCCTGCCAGGCTTTTCAGTGGCAATCTCCTCGGGTGTACCATTAAGTGACGGGTGTTTAGTATCTTGTTTCACACGTAGATGGTGTGCTCCAGGAAATTTGCGCACACTGCCGCCGCTGCTGCCAGGATGCCCGCTATAAACACTCTGCGGTGTTGCTGATGAATTTGACAAGGGCGAATCGTCCTGTGGTGATTGTTTATATTCTTGATGTTGTGAAGGCTGAGGGTATTGCTGGTGGGGAGCTCCTTGGTGAGGTGGCACGGATCCACTTCCAACTATTGGTGATTGGTTTTGTGATGGTGGTGGTGGAGGCATCTGTTGGTATGCTAGAGGGTGCGACCCAGCCGCTTGCGGCTGATAATGCGGCGGCGGCGCTTGTTCTGCTCCCGTTGTGGTTGGAGGAGGCACCGCCGCTGGATCATTGAGCATATTAACACCATTGCCGTAGGAAATCCCATCTTTAGTATGTAACTGATTTGTAAGAAACTCCACTTTCTTCTCCAGCATTGCAACTCTATAATAAAAAAAAATAAACAGTTAGCATTCCATTTGCCTCTTCATTGTCGTGAGAGCCACATCGGATCGATCGGAAGCCGGCCAATAAGCTCTCGGAGCTAAACAACCGCCG
Source organism: Blastobotrys niveus (assembly GCA_030558825.1). Classification (NCBI taxonomy): domain Eukaryota; kingdom Fungi; phylum Ascomycota; class Dipodascomycetes; order Dipodascales; family Trichomonascaceae; genus Blastobotrys; species Blastobotrys niveus. Next base: position 80,790 of record JAKTQM010000606.1, read on the forward strand.
TCCTGTCAACGTTATTTTTCTTTTATCAATGACATGACTTGTAATCACTGCCAAGGGATCCAGTCAACGCTCTTTGATTGTTATCAAGCTTTTTGTCTCAAGCCTCATAGCCCTTATTTCATGCTTGTTTTTTTGTTTGCTTGTTTCCCTTTCTTTTATGTACCGTGCAACAAGCCGCATGGCTAGAGTTCCGATCGAGTGATAAAAAGGTGATAAACCATCCACGAGGCTGAAAGTCATGTCTTGGCGGGAGATATAAAAACTTACTTGTCTGCTTTCTTGGTCCGTTTCCTGGGTCCTAGGTGGTATATACATTCCCGCTTGGACTTTTCACATCTAACGCAAGGATGCTGTGGGTCGTTTGAATTGTTAACGCAGCGTACTTTAAGCTGTCGACAATGTTCGCATGCTTTTGACCGTTTCGACATGTCGTTATCTTTCGAAATGCCACCGTTCGTAGTGGCACCATTACCACCTGTACTCATATTGCTGTTCTTTCTACTGTGTGTATTTGTATCGTATTGTTGTTGCGGATCCGACGGATGAGGCTGAGAAGGAGGTTGGTAATGATGATTAATATTGCCGTATGTCGAAGGTGGCGTTGTCGATGGCTGTGTATGAGCAGAGATAGGCTGTGGGTAAGATGACTGTGGGTTCGCTGTTGAAGGGCCCTGGTTCATGCTCTTCTTAGACTTTAGTCCCTGTAAATGATCTCCGTTTAAGCCCAAAATTAGTCAAAATGAGAAGAGGGAAAATGAAGGGAAGAAAAAAATAACGGGCTCAGAACACACGGCGAAAGTGGTAAAAGTTCGCCGAATTCCGAGGTTGATTTTTTCTGTTAATTGGGAGCGAGATCATTTACTGTAGACATTTTTTTTCTTTATATCCATTAAAGACGTAGTAAACATACATACATAAGCTAGAAAGAAGACAGCCTCATAAAGTGACAAATTTACAAATAGATATTCGTATATATATATCCATTTAGTTTTTTTCGTCAATTGGTATTATTGAGGGTCAAATTTCCTTTATTATTAATAATTTTTTTGTTGGCTTTTTTCTCTATAATAACTCTCCCCCCTTCTTATCATTTTCCTTCGTTCAAAAACTCTCTTTTTTAAGACTTGATGCAAATTTTGGACCCTTCAACCAACCTATTCATATCTACCGGCTTCAAATTGGTACTAGAAGCAGATGGAGTAGGATTGGCAGTTGGGGCCTTGGACCGGTTATGAACCATATGGCTCTGCACCAAATGGCCCGCTGCCAACGCAGCACATAACGACAACTCACCAGCCAGCACACCACTCGCCACAATCTTGGCCAATTGTCGCGAGTTATTACCGGGGCTTGTAGGATGTGGACCCTTGACGCCCAACATATCCAAGATGGCGGCTTGTGGTTCGAGAATGGTACCACCACCAATAGTTCCGACTTCAATAGACGGCATTGATACTGAAATATGAAGGTCGCCTTCCATCGTCTTCTTCATTAATGTGATGCAATTGGATGATTCGACATTCTGGGCTGGATCCTGCCCGCATGCGAGATAGATGGCGGTAACCAAGTTACTAGCCTGGGCGTTTTGACCACCCATAGCACCGGCCATGGCACTACCAACCAAGTTCTTGGACACGTTAAGTTCTACAAGTGCGTCCACATCTGACTTGAGTACTGTCTTGACAACATCTCGTGGTACGATACCTTCAGCTACCACAGACTTACCTCGACCTTCGATCCAGTTAATAGCAGCTGGCTTCTTGTCGATACAGTAATTGCCGCTAACAGAAACAACTTCCATATCAGCGAACCCACAATTCTCCACCATATGCTTCAATGCATGTTCAGCACCCTTGGAAATCATGTTCATACCCATAGCATCACCAGTAGTGGTCTTGAACCGCATGTATAAAGATGTACCGGCAATGGCCGTCTTGACACTTTGCAATCGAGCGAACCGGGAAGTAGAATCAAATGCCTTCTTGATAGACCGTTGACCTTCATCGGAGTCAAGCCATAGCTTGGCAGCACCGGCTCGAGCAAGTGTCTTGAAAGAAACGCATGGACCACGGGTCATACCATCTTGTGTTAGGATTGTGTTGACACCACCACCAGCATTGAGAGCCTTGCACCCACGCATGGTGGATGCCACCAAACAACCTTCGGTAGTAGCCATTGGGATATAATACGGCTTGTTGTCAATGACCAAAGGACCAGCGACACCAACTGGGAAAGGCATGTAACCAATAACGTTTTCACAGCATGCACCCAAGACACGGTCATAGTCGTAACCCAAGTATGGCAGCTTGGATTGTTCCAAGTTCTTGGTAGTAGACAATCGCGATACAATAGCTCGTCGAGCAAAAACGGCTCGAGTAGTATCACCGAGAAGCTTTTCCAAAGCATACAATGGAAGTTTACCAGATACACCAAGCTCAATGATTTCTTCATCGTCAAGTTGCTTGGTCATACCTGCCTTCATTACTGCCACACAGTCATCGAGAGATCGTGGTTTGTAAGAAGTCTTTGGTTTCAATTCCAAATCTTCGCTTTCCCCGCTGCTGCTGCTACTATCGTCATCGTCGTGGGTAGCCGCTCGGCCATTCAACTTTTGTTCAACCACAACTGGAACCTTCTTTTCGACTTGGACAACCTTTTCGACAACTTCCACCACTGGGTTCCGGGCCACATTGAACAAATAGCCGTTAAGACCAACAGACGCGGCGAGAACCAACACAATACATTTGGAGATGAGTGGATCACCAACGATCTGCGACCATGATTCAAAAAAGGTGGCAAATGCATCTTCGATTCGTACAGTAAGTCGAGCATGTTCAAATACTAGCGCTGGAATGACAGTAATAATAGCCCCATTCTTGGATACAGGCACTCGATCAAACAACACTTGATCAGCTTGTTGCTGTTGCTGCACTGGTTGATATTGTGATGGAAGGAGCGCTTGGAGACCAATCATTGGATAGCTGGTCAACTGAACCGCATTTAACAATACAAAGCCCATGATCATGAACAACTTGAAGAATGGCACACCAGAATTTCGCAACGGCTTGGCTAGCTCAGACTTGGACAACCCAGATGTCGAATCAGCAACCGATTCGGCTACTTGATGAGACACACCATCTTCTTCCAAAGCATTACGAATAATTTCATTCCGTTTAATCTTGTTAATCTCCACCTTGATGGACAAAATAGCCATGTAAAAAGTCATCATGAGAATACCATCGTAGAACAGAATCCAGGCTGATAGGAAACAAAATTGCCACAGACCATTGACCCCTGACCCAGCCGCACAGACCAGCGCGAAGATCTCAATAGCATAATCTCTAAAGATCGTCTTGCCGTCGCTTTGAGCCAATCCTTGAATGGATTCATACAAAACAGACTTTTCCGAGTTGTTACCATTCTCACCACCATTGGTTTTGGTGCCAGTAGTGGCTCGCAATGCCAAACGAGTCAAAGTCACTTTACTTTCAAACCCAATAGTAACAACCAAAAATGGAAGTCCCTCAGTCATGCTAGTAATAGACACTGGGACGCCGAGATATCGACAAGTAACAAATGCAAACATGAACGCAAAAGTGGATGACAACAAGACAGATGTAGCTAGCCAAAATTTGGACCCTAATCGTCTCATGGACAAAAATAGGGATACAAACGTATAATGCATGGCAACATATGCAACACCAATAACAGCAAGATCAAAGCTTTCGGCCTTGTTGATAAGCTCCTTCAATCTACCAAAGTTCCACTTGAACCACACGGTCCAGCTGAAATTCTTTCGTAGCCGCCAGGAGCTACCGCTGCCGTTACTGCTCAACAAGGAGCTATACCATGAAGCAAACTCTTCTTCTGGCATGATAACATTACGACCTTCATTGTTGATATTTTCCTTATTAACTGTCGTGACTTGACCCTTATCATCTACTACTGGATAATCGTCGGAGTTGGTAGCAACACCAGCAAATACCAGCTGAGCGCCGACATAACGAGGCACCTCGACTCCAAAATCGTCAGGGCTGGATATTTCACTCCATGAGTTATTAGATGGCGAGCAATAGTAACTCGTTGCTAAGTTAGTAGGATAGGTTGGTACTGAAAAGTCCAGAATCGAAAAATAAGCTGTTGAAGCCAGTACTGCAATCAACACTATTGTTTGAATAGGCCATCTGACTGCTGCGCCAGGCAAGGCTGACAGGGGATTAATTAAAGAATTCATCTTATGATCCTAGAAAATGGATAAACGGTTAGTACTTTGTCAGAATATGGTAGATAATAGTTGTTTAGAATTGATAACATACCCTGTGTTCTGTCTTTTTTGACCTTTAAATCAGATCAAAATCGAAGTTGATGATGATGAGCGGGAAGAAAAAAAAAGTTAATAAAAAACGGTTTTCTCTCCTCCTAACAAAAAAGAATGGATCAAGACAGGAAAGACAAGATAGCTTCTTTCAGGAAAAAAGAACTTGGAATAAACTATCTGATGAATTAAAAAAAGTCTTCCTTCTTTAAAATAGATTTGAATGAAAATTTGCACAACGCAAGTGGACAATGAAAATGAATTAACAAGAAAAAAAGGGGTGCAAATTCAATTTCACACGCGCTTGAAAAAAAAAAAAATGCAAAAAATTGTGTCCTAAGCGCCGGCGCAGAACAGAAAAAAAAAGAAGAGACAAATTCAACGAGCTCTTGTTGGTTGAAATAAAGTGAAACCCTGCAAGATAAAACAAATTGTTAACTTGTAAAGAATCAAGAGAAGAGAGAAGAAAAAAAAAAAAGGTGGGGATTGAATCTATTATCTTCTCTTTTTTTGTTGATGTCGTTTTGTCAGGGTTCTAATTTGTCTATTACCATCCCATAAAAAAAGTGGTCTGATAATTCGGATATTATCTGATTGAATCATTGACCACCGATTCATGTCCCTCATTCAAACTGAGCCATCATTAGGTTGAGCCGCATTGAACCCGCCTTCCTCCAATCTCGTATTATTTATTATTAAAAAACGAGCTGTTATAGTGGTCCCCGCCTTATTGTATGAAACAAACTACTTTTTACATACTTTCTCTCGACGATTTCGGAGATTTAGAAACTATTGAAGCATTCCTAGTTAAGGGTATCCGGGCTGAGCAAATCGTCAAAGAACGTGGAGGTGGAAAAGGGGATGGGGGAAAATATTAACTAGGAAGATCTTGGCTTGTTCTAGAAGCCCATCATGATCAATAATAATCTAGAACAATAATACTTACTGTAATTGACGTATCCTAACATAGGCGTACCGTTGCTATGGAAGTACCCTTTGATAGTGATAGATCGAATCGGGCTTTGTGGAGCTGCTAGCTGCTGCTTAGGCTGGGAAAGAATTGCCGCGCCGGGCGGCCGTGACAAAGATAATTTTCGTCTCCCTTTCCCCCCTTTTCTTTCCAGTATTCCATCAAGCTTTAAGAGAATAGATAAGACAAAGATGAGTGGAGAATTGGAACACCATACCATTAAGAGTATGTATACAGTATTTTGAACAAAGTACACATCATGCTAACTAAATTTGTATCAGATGGTTGGTTCAGTGAAGAATCTGAAGAGTTCCCGGGGCAAGCTCTGCAACTAAAGGTGGAGAAGGTTTTGCATGTGGAAAAGTCAGATTTTCAAGATGTAAGTCAACAAACAGCTGCGATCCCACCACATGTAGCAGCTTTATCGATAAGCTAGTTCGACTGTATATATTTAGAAGAGAATACTAACGGTTGACGTAATAGGTATTGGTGTTTAAAAGTACAAACTGGGGAAACGTACTGGTGCTGGACGGGGTGATCCAAGCGACTGAACGAGACGAGTTTGCATACCAAGAAATGATCACACACGTCGCCCTGAACTCGCACCCGAACCCCAAGAACGTTCTTGTTATCGGTGGCGGCGATGGAGGTGTGCTACGGGAAATTGTCAAGCATGAATGTGTAGAACAAGTCACCTTAGTCGAGATTGACGAATCGGTTATTCGTCTAAGTAAGAAGTACCTTCCACATATGGCACAAGGTTTCGACCATCCAAAAGTACGGCTAGAGATCACAGATGGGTTTGAGTTTTTGAAAAAATGCGATAAACATTACGACGTTATCATCACCGACTCTTCTGACCCAGACGGCCCAGCCAAGGATTTGTTTGAAACGAGCTATTTCAAATTGATGCACAGGGCCTTGGTAGATGATGGGGTTTATATCATGCAAGCCAGTGAGAATGTTTGGTTGAGAACTAATGTACTGAGGAACTTGAAGCAAGCATGCCGTGAAGTGTTCCCTAACGTTGAGTATTCTCATGCTTGTGTACCAACATATACTTCTGGCCAGCTTGGATTGATGGTATGTTGTAAGGACGCTGATAGGGACTTGAAAACACCGGTTAGGAAATGGGATCCAGAAGTGGAGAGTACCATCAACCGGTACTATAATAGTAGTATTCATTCGACTAGTTTTGTTTTGCCAACGTTTGCCCGAAAGATTCTAGCCTGATGCTAGTACCTTCCAAGTAGTAAGCAAAAAGAAGGAAAACAAGTATGCAGCATATTGATATCTATATAATGACTATGTATTTATTGGCGGGTACGACCCGCCTAAACATTAGAAAGCACTGTTTTGTTTTATCTCCCCAAAACCAGGGAACCGTTTCGCCCCTCCAATTTATCACCGCCGCCATGACCTTCCAAATTATTCTCCTCACATCTTTTTTTTTTTTTTGTTCCCCCTTTTTGCCAAGACCTACTGAGGCTCAAAATATCACAGATCATTTCGACTCGACTGATAAAACAGTTTATAACGTTTTCAAACGTTCAAGCACATTAAAAAGTCTTAGCAACAACGATAGCTTTCGTGACATGCTTATTCTTTGATCTCAAATGAAAGAAGTATGGCGGTCAACAGAGCCTCCATCTTTTACAAACACGTTTGGAGCAGATGGATGTGCCCCGTTGACGTTGCCTACAGGAGGTACTGTGTTGCTACGTCGTAATGAATGGGCCACTGAAACAATAGTGCTCAAGCATCCTGCCATTTACACTCCTTATTGTAATCCACATGGGTACATGGCTGCAGCACTTCATCATGGTCCCTCAGTGATCGATAAGTATAATCCGCAGGACTACACGCGTAATCTGCCTCCTTTTTCTTCTTCGATAATTCCGGTGGTGTACGCATTAGGTACAGTGGCGGCTATCATCTGGGTATGCTTTCTAGCCATGACTGTTCAGTTTAACAAACGGCCAAAGTTTATAAGAATAGTCACATTCTGTGCTGTGGTATGTATATGCGGGATCACGGGTATCGCGTTCAAGCATATTCGACATCAGCATGCTCGCGGGTACTACGACGGTAAGGAAGCGGAGCAGAAGCTCTGGGCAGACGATACACAGGTAATTTTTGGTATTGTTGCGACGGGCATGCTGCTGCTGGCGGAGGTGCGTACTGTGGTGCGCACATTCAGTCGTAAGCGAGAAAAACGGATTGTGTTCTGGTGTGGAGTGCTGTTGACATGTATTGGCCAAGTGTTGATGCTGGTAAATACCGTGGCGATTCCAGAGAGTCCTAGCGAACGGACAGAGTCATTGGATGCTCTAGCTGTTTTTGCCTACTTGTTCAGCATTGCCATTTCCATCCTATATTTCTGTTGTGTGGTGTTCTATACCATATTGAAGTGGAGTATTGTTTTGGCCCGCTGGAACCTGTGTGCATGGACGGCGATATGTATCATCTTCTCGTTTGTGCCGGTGGCATTGTTTATACTTGATCTCACCAACAAGGATCTAAACGCCTGGGGTCAGTATGCTAATATGGTTTCATTGTTGATTGCGAGCATGTCGGTATGGTGGGTCATGGATAAAGTTGATTTATTGGAGGAGCATATACGCCAGAATTCCGTGCTAGGACGGCAGATATACGTCGAGGATAAGGATGGGGATTTCACGAGTGGTGGAAAGTGTTCGACGGTGCATACAGATACTTCCCTGACACACATTTACGAGCCCAAGTGGAAGCTGATCAAAGGGCTGTCGCCGAGTTTCCGGCCGAATAGTGCTAGCACTGACAAGACCAATTATGTGGTGACTTCGAGATATAGTAAGTCGCCGAGTAATGATACTGAGAATTATGATTTTGACGACGAAATGATGAGTTACGATATGGAGCAGTATGTCTATCCGACTCGAGTATTCAATGCAGTGAAGAGGCGTGAAAAAACGTAAACAAGAGTAAGAGCGGTAAAACAACTGCCCGCTCGATGCAACTAGGCGTTGAGTAATGCTGGTAATGAAACCCATGAGTTGATAGGTTTTACTGCGCAATTTGGAACGATAATGTTTCCGAGAGTATCATTACGCAGCAGCCAGACGATCAACTCATTGTATGACCAGACATGTTATATACCAACAAAGATGGATCTGAAGGGTAAATGAGCCACTGCATAGACCACGGCTTGGCGGCGCCCAAAGGAAAATATGAAGACAGGAACGACATGAATGAATATGCATGCCCAATTGACGAATTCAAACGAGATAGCATCACCCAAAAACGTAGGGTAATTGAAGAACCCGAGATTACAATAGGTGAGATTCAGCGGCTAATGATAACGACATGTACTGATACGTTCGCCCCTCAACTGACAGGAGTTTTCAGCAACTGTTAAAAAGTAGAGTTTATAAGATCTACATATAATTTATATATACATTCAAGTAGTATTCTTAACTAATTACCGACCCAAGTTGAGCAACAAGTTGTTTGAAGAACCAGCCGAGCCAGAGTCACCGCCACCACCACTGCTATGAGAAGGCAAATACGTCACATTTGGAGAGTTTGCCAATGTAGACGCGATATCCTTGGAAGCTTCAATTCGTCGAACCATCAACAAGCCATCACCAGCCTTTTGCAAAGCCTTGGAGATTGTTTCTGCGGCTTCAGCTTCACCTTCGGCACGGATAACCGATGCCTGTCGTTCTTGTTCAGCCTTTTCAACAGTAAATCGAGCACGTTCCGCATCTTGCTGAGCAATTTGCTTTTGTTCTACAGCCTTTGTGAATTCCTTACCGAATGTCATGTGGGTAATTGACACATCTTCCAATTCAATGTTGAATTCCGTAGCTCGCTTTCGCAGGTCTTCTCGAATCTTGGCTGAAACAACTTCTCGTTGAGTAATCAATTCTGCAGCATCGAATTGAGCTACAATGCTCTTGAGCACTTCGTTACCGATAGATGGCAGCACTCGTTCATCATAATCCAACCCTAGAGATTGGTAAATGTGTGGCAACTTAGGCACATCCGGTCGATGCAACACTCGCAAAGTCAATGATACCATTTGCAAGTCCTTGGACCCGGTAGTTGTTGTGATATTACGTGGTTTAGTTCGTACGTCGTATTGAACAGCCTTTTGCAGCCATGGAATGAGGAAATGGGTGCCTTCACCAATCACTTCTTGTTTGACCCCGGTCAATCGGTCGAAAATGACAGCACGTTTACCACCACGCACATCATAAATGGAGTTTTGAACGGCAAATAGTAAGGTTGCTGGGATTACGAACCCGGTGAATGGGTTTGTGAATAACTTTGACATCAGTGGCGAATTGAAGTTGATAAAGAATAGAAGAAGAAAGGGAAAAAAAAAAGGGTGGTGGAGAAAATGAGAATCACAAAAAAATTGTTGCGGCGCCCGATCTTCCCAAACCATTAGACAGGCACAGACAACATACAGTAGCAGGGTGGATATATATGAATTACAATCAGGAAAGTATATGG
>JAKTQM010000608.1:0-14755 GCA_030558825.1 Blastobotrys niveus
TTCCTCTTTGACTTGTTGGAACAACTCGAGTTTGTGAACTTTTTTCGATTCTCAGCCATAAGGAACGTGCAAGTATTCACCATCATGACAATGCGCGATTAAACAGATATACACAACGTGATTTATTGTCTAACGCCACTCAACTCAACGTCTTGCCGTACCTGCAACAGTATGGTAAGTACACAAATCACTTAACGCGTCAAAGCAAACAGAACAAGATGAACATCCTCCACATGGCAACAAGGTGTTAGTAGTGTCTCATCTTATCTTCATCACGAACAACAACAGCACGTCGGAACTTCATAAACAAAACGAAAGAAAGTTCCGTACAACTAACGGCCTTTATGCTACTTCTTTAGCATCCATCCAATTCAACTTTGGGATATCTGCCGTGAATACAGGCAAGACGAACACATCGGCACAACGGAATAATGAATGTCTCATCCTGATTTACATCTCAAAAACGCGTCCTGTAACTTCACAACGACAACGAGAAGGAGACCTCTACATGAACAACATATATTACTTATTCAACATCGACCAAATAAACGACCTAGCAAGAAAAAAAAAATTTAATCGACCGACATGAATACAGACGAAACAAAAAGAACGGGCAAGCGCCCGCTTGCTCCATGTGAGACTCGAACTCACGACTTTCAGATCACCCCATGATATGAGACTGACGCTCTAACCAACTGAGCCAATGGAGCCGCTGGTGTCGTTGAAGCCGAATGTCGTACAGGATCGGATTTTTAAGCCGCACCCGCCGCATTGTATGCGGCTCAAAATCGATATTCTTCTCGAGTGTTTATCTTGTTGGCTCATTCAAATCTCTTGGAAATAGTTTTATCATGTTTAGAAAGTCGTATTGTATACGTCTGGTTGTAAAATTAGTCCATAGAGCATCATACAAGAGATGTCATAATCTACGACCACCCGTTCTCCGTCATTCATAGCATCGCTTCTCATCTCGTTCTCATCTCTATTCTAGCCATGTAATGATTCATATGCATAGTCTATCTGTTTTTACATATACAAAAGTGTGAGTTTTCTTGCATATATATACTCGATTCGAATGTGTTGAATAAGTAGAATGAGATGTTTTTACACTGGTTTGTTGGAGACATGGGCAGCATTTGAACTAAGTATCATCTAATTTCGTTAGGTAACTGTAATTTATGTAGATGCTCCCCTCGACCTTCGCTGTTGAGCGCTAACATCCTGATGAATAACGTTTTTGGCTAGCTCATTGAGCTGTTACCACTGGCGAGGCAGTAGCAGAGATGTGTGGAAAGATAGCAGGAGATCAATTCCAAGCTATGGATCGGCTGATATGCCATAAAGAAGGACCGACGAGTATTTCCATTTTAGATCAATGAACGATAGTATACCTGTTGGAATTAGAGCCGAGTCAAGAGTATAACCCTGGACTGTGCGGCTCATGTTCGTGACCAAAGCTATAATGCCATCCGTATAAATAGCTGTATTCCTTCATGTAATTTTCCTAGGATCTTAACTGACACTGTTTTATTGTTCTCAGCACTGTTTGCTCCTATCCTTCGTACTTGCTTAATTCTACGTTGGACGGTCAGTACGAAGCATCGTACGTCTACTACGTACATCCACCACATGGTCTAATGATATCCCACAATTATATCGTCAGTAGTATCAAGACACCAGGCAAGCAGCCATACCGGCGGGTAGTAGTAGTCTGTTGGAAGCGATAGAGATAGAGTACAAGGGAGGTGCCAGTTCTGGGAACGAAAAAGAAATCCATATTCAGTCAAAGATATAAGTATTAAGCAATCCCTTGCCAGCACAAATCGGACAACAAAAGTTTAATCTCAGCAGGTCGTATCAACAAGTCTACTCTACTGTTTGGAATACCCCGTTGTGCATTCAAGTCATCTATAAAGGATTTAATGATGCGGATGATGAGTGTGGAATTAAATTGACTGTTTGAATCAACGTAGCATGCATCTCCTGCGGCTGAAGGGGTTGGTTTCTTGCACGCTCACTGCCACTGCCACTGCCAATTTATTTTTGGCTATTTTACGCCGGTTCCACAACATCTCCAGATAACTACTGTGCGAATCTTCCACTTCCACTGCTGGGACGCTAAGAGCATCGAACCATGCTCAGGTAACGTTTCGACCCTTCGTAGCGTTTCGACTCTTGTTGTTCCATCTCATTCGGAATCAGTTAGTTGAAGCAGTAGACTTGAACCATCTTCAGCTTTAATCGGTTCTAACATTCTCTATCAAATCGAGTTTTGAAAATCTACCTTCGCTTATTCCTGTTTGGCCATGCGCCCTGGCAGGAGAGTAGATTCTCAATGCAATATGATTCGATATATACAGCTCAACAATATGAATTCGATTCACAATAAGAAAGTTAAGTAACGCCGTACTTGGTATTTATCTTTTGCTCTACGCGTTTATCTTGTACTATTTCAACAAATTTCAAATGGTATACAGAACAGTGAACCTGCTTATACAACATAAGCTACGCTTATCCACGATAATCACACGGATTATTATACACAACGCTGGAAACGGTGCATCGTTGCCAAGATCTTTGCCATTTTAAGACGACATCATAACATCTAGAACCTCATTTTACCTTTTCAACAGCCACGATCTAAAACCTCTCCACTGCATTAATTAACACCTTTCCGCCCCTCACCTCACCTTTGTTATCTCAAACCACAAAGGTCGTCGTCGTCGTTATGGTTACCGTTACATTGCGGCGGCAAAAAGCAAGACCGGTTTCCCGGGGCACGTCGGCGGCAGTGGCCAATTTTTTTTTTCTTTCTCTTTTGTAGCGCTTATTCATTTTCAACTTCTTTTTCTTTTTCTTCCTCTTCCACCTAGATCCAACCCCCGAAATCGATTCGAACTCAACATATCTCTATCTCCTGCATTTTGGTCCAAACCAACACTCACTCACCACCCCAAGATTTTTTAAATCATATTTTGTATCACATCCATAAAGTACCAAATCCTTTCATACTCTTTGAATCACCACAAAAAATATTATGTCTTCGGCCAGCGCGACTTTATTGTATAAACAGTACAAGGAACTTACCGACCCTAAGAAAGCCATCCCTTCATTTCATATCACAGTATGTGTTTTCCCTTCGCTGTTCCTCCTCGACATGGGACACATATAACAGTACTAACTCGATGATCGATATTCTTTCACAGCTAGACGACGATGATATTTACCAGTGGAATATCGGCGTGATGGTGTTATCAGATGATTCGCCGTTTCACGGTGGTTACTTCAAGGTATGTCCAGTTACTCCCCCTTTTTCCCATTCCAGACTAAACACGATAAAAACTAACGTTCTTTGTCATTTTTATTTCAGGCAATCATGACGTTCCCTCAAGATTATCCATATTCACCTCCAACATTCCGCTTCACACCCTCACTTTACCACCCAAATGTATACAAGGATGGCCAACTATGCATCTCCATCTTGCACCGAAGTGGCGACGATACCTCCGGGGAAGCCGACGAAGAAACATGGAGCCCAGCACAAACAGTAGAATCCGTACTCATCTCGATCGTGTCGCTACTATCAAGTCCTAACATTAGTTCACCGGCCAATGTAGATGCTGCAGTTGATTGGCGCAAGGATCGAGAAAAATACGATAGGATTGTCAAACAACAGGTCATTGAAAGCAAAAAGAACGTTCCAGAGGGGTTTGTCATGCCAACAGAAGATCAAGCATATGTGGCTCCAAAGAGTGTAGAACCTCAAGACGTGGTTGATGATGATTTTTGGTACGAATCGGCCGAATCTATTGATTATGATGAGGAAGATGATGATGAAGATATGGAAGAGTCTGATGATGAATGATAGTGTGCGTTTGACCCTCCCGACTCACTGAGTGTGCTGTATGCGTGCATGCGCCTTTTTTTCGACAGTATTGAAAAGCGGAAGTAATAGTTCTCTTATTTATCTCTATTATGTGTGTATCTTTTAAAATATTTTTTTACATACATACAAAGAAAAAAAAAAGCTTTTAACGAAATCAAAATGTTTTACAAATCAATATATAAGCATTTTTAGAATTTGAGCCCATATACGATACCAACATGTGCGGCTCACCCCTCCTTCTCTAGTCCTCTGGACTTGCCTTAACGAGGTAATGGCTCCAAAGTTCAACCATATATGTCCCGAATCGTTGCACATACTTTCACTTTCTCATCACTATCGTCATTATCATCGTCATCAGTATGAACTTGGGAAAGATCAAAGGCACTGTTAAACGGAAAGTAACACGATTCACCAAACGAACCAACGATGAACCTACCCCTTCAACCCCAGCACTTTCCAAATCAACCCAGAAACAACCACAATCTCAATCACAGTCACAATCACAACCCCAATCACAACCAGATGGCCCTTCGAATAGTTCCACACCCACAGAAACAGAAATATTCAAAACGGTACCAGAAAATTCCTCCAAATTCGACTTGTTTCGATCTCATAACCTGGTACCAAAGATTGGACCGGGGCCGACATATTCACGCCCTGATAGCGAGATTCGTTTTGGCAAGAACCCCAAACTAGACGCCAAGTTGTTTTTAATGATTATCGATCAATGCGATTTTAACACCCTGCTGGCACTTCAAAGCGTATGCAGATCGTTCCGGTCTCACGCAGGTAAACGGTTATGGGCAAACGTGGTTATAATGGCCTGCGATAGGACATACCGCCGACCCCGCACAGGATTAGAAATTGGCTACGACCACCAGTGTCCTGCTGCTAATACGTTGCGCAATGGTGAACCAAGTGGTCGAGTAATGGTAATTCAGTGGCATAGGATCACCGAGTTTGTCAACAGCATTGGGCATCGCGACTATGCACCATGGATTCATAATGTGGAGATTTGCATTGCATATAGATCGCGTGGGCCGTTGGCGATAAGCTTGAAGAACAAGACTATTAATAAACGGACCATGAAAGATGGAGCATTGATTGATGCATTTGTGGGGTCGTTCATGTTGACAACCATGCCCAAGTATCTGAAGAATCTCCGGTCGATATGTATTAGCCATGGGTTCTGGCGACATCCTGCTCCTCCTTATGATACATATGACTACCACAAGCATAAACCCAAAGAGACATGGCTTCCAATTGAAGGGCCAAGAGGGGGAGAAGCAGGAGAAGGAGAGGTGGGAACGGCAGGGGGAGAAGCAGGAGAAGGAGAGGTGGGAACGGCAGGGGGAGAAGCAGGAGAAGGAGAGGTGGGAACGGCAGGGGGAGAAGCAGGAGAAGGAGGAGTGGGAACATCGCAGGAGACATTGTCGTCACCAAAACGATACAAATGGGATACTGTAATACTGCAGATGTTTGAATACTTCCCTAGTGCGGTGAAGCAGTTACAACTTATGCAACATTGGGTGACGCCCGAATCCACTCTTTTGCTTAGGAATGTCAAAGTACTGAGCCTAAAACTTGGCAAGGTTCACGGCGAAGAATTTCTAGACAAATGTAGGCTACCAATGAGCCTCGAAAGATTCGATCTCGATTTCCAAAGCAACTCGGATTTACATGCCAAGGTCCTGAAATCTGCATTCACTGACTGCCGTAAAGTCAAGGTAGTCAACATTGAATGTAAGGGACCTTTTTACAACACCGAGTACAGCGATTGGCTGCCATCCAGCGTCATTGAACTTGGCAGAGACTATGCAGAATATAGAGAAGAGGCCACTTCTGCCAATTCTCATATTATTAGACATGCATCGATCAAGTATCTCCACATTCATTTGAGCAAACCCACCATCCCATATGCTGCTTTGTACTTTGGGTATATGGGCAACCTGACTCGACTTCACATCATTGGCCCACCGGTTGATATCGACTACAAGATAGAAGGGTTATACGAGAACTATGCGAGATACGACAACTGCATGTAGAGAACATGCCTGCTGATTTCATCACCATAATGTGCAAAAAGTTCCCTCTCGAGTCGTTAATTGTGGAATGTGTTCATAGCAGAGAGATGGAGAATAATGCTGCTGCCAACAGCAGCAACAAGAATAGCCCCCGGATTATCAACAAGCATACCCATAATGATAAGAAGCAGCTACTCCGGTTTTATGAACAGGTGCTATCTATACCGGACCCGGATACACAGTACCTCAGGTTCTTTTATTTTGAAGTGTCGCCATTGGTGGAGATTCAGAACATTACCGAGTGGGTACTGCAAAGGTTTGGTAATCGATGGGTTGATGTGTATGCTGGCAATCGTATCCTGGACTATCCGAGGAACATTATACGATTTTCGTATATAGACACTCCATGGAAACGTGTTCCTGAGGGTGTGGTATCCGATGGGTTTATGAATATCTATAGTGATAGTCTTCACCAGTTAGTAGAACCAGACGAGTAGTAGTAACTTAGTGAATGGACCTATCTATCTATTTAAGACTGTGCGGCGGGAAAGTCAAAAAGCAGGGATCGGTCGGTGCTGTCCGATATTTTTTATTTTTCACCAAAAACCAAATTGACTCATTTTACCACTTTTTTCTTTCTTTCTTTTCTTTTCAACTAACTTTATATATATCAATCAGTTTATATTTTACAACAATGTTCCCAGTATTGCCATTGGTAGATGCTATCAGTGAAAATACTGTTGCAAACTTTGGTGTTGTGGGCCAAGTGCTGATCAAGGTCGGATCTGACAGTGTAGACACGGTATCTCAACAAATCAAGACTTATTTTGGTCAAATCAATATTAATATCCTAGACAATGGACTATCAGTAGACGAAAGTATCAAACTGCTGGATGCAGGCGCTTTCCAAATCTTCACAAAGAACGTTAGCGAGCTCAGCGATGCCGGTGTCGGTGCTGATCGATTGATTCAATTGGCAGATGAACTCAAGGATAATGAACTTGCTGGTGGTATTTGCACTGAAGTCGATGTGGGCGATTTTTCACTTGAAAAGTCGCTATTGCCAATTGGCGGGTCAAAAGCAGTGTATAGCTTTGGTACAGGTGGAATTGAAGTGATTCCAGAATCTAAACTCGACAAACAAACATTGGCTGCCAAGTTTATTTCAAAGTTAACCACCGATCGTCCTGACGGGTTGTATACTACTCTTGTGATGGATGAAGATGACAAGGCACTAGCATGGTGTATTCATCTAAAGAAAGCATCACTGAAGCTATTAAAACTGGTACCGGTGTTTACCAATCTAGAAATCGAGGATTGTGGTATAAGGGCGCTACTAGCGGTGCAACTCAAAAATTGGTACGACTTGATTTCGACTGTGATAGCGATTGTGTCAAGTTTGTAGTTGAACAGCTACAGGGCACCGGGTTCTGTCACACCAACACAACCACCTGTTTTGGTAATTACAAGGGTGTTGCAGGTATGCAACAAACTCTTGAATCGAGAAAGAAGAATGCCCCAGAGGGTTCGTACACTGCTCGATTGTTCAATGATGAAAAGTTATTACGAGCTAAGATTATGGAAGAAGCAGAGGAGCTTTGTGATGCAAAGAGTAAAGATGAAGTCGCATGGGAAGCTGCTGACTTGATTTACTTTGCCTTGACCAAGGTTGTCAAGGAAGGTGTGAGCTGGAATGACGTGCAAAAGAATCTAGATTCAAAGAGCCGCAAGATTTCTCGAAGAAAAGGTGATGCTAAGCCAAAATGGGCTGAAAAGGAAGGTATCAAGCAAGAACAAAAGAAGGAACCTGCTCCTTCGGCAAAAGAATCTGACGAAATCAAGATGCAACGAGTTGATGTGTCCAAGATTTCTACTGAACAAGTCGAAACAGTCCTTAAACGACCAGTGCAAACCACCTCCGATATCATGAAACTGGTGTTGCCAATTATTTCTGTCGTGCAAAAACGAGGTGATCAAGCATTACTTGACTTGACTGCCAAGTTTGAAAAGGCCAAGCTAACCTCTCCAGTCTTGGAAGCTCCTTTCGATCCGAAACTCATGCAACTAACTCCAGAAGTCCAAAAAGCCATTGACTTGTCGGTTGCAAACGTGGAAAAGTTCCACCGTGCACAACTATCCAAACCACTGAGTGTTGAAACCAGTCCTGGTGTCGTTTGCTCGCGATTCTCCCGTCCGATCAATTCTGTCGGGTTGTACGTGCCAGGTGGTACCGCGGTGCTTCCATCGACTGCTCTCATGCTTGGTGTCCCGGCTATGGTTGCTGGATGTAAAGATATCTTGATTGCTACACCACCACGATCCGATGGTACTCCAACTCCTGAAGTTGTATACGTAGCGCACAAGGTTGGTGCCAAGAAGATTGTGTTGGCTGGTGGCGCTCAAGCCGTTGCCTCCATGGCCTATGGCACCGAATCTATTGAAAAGGTTGACAAGATTATGGGTCCAGGTAACCAATTCGTCACTGCTGCCAAGATGTACGTTCAAAACGATACCAACGCCTTGGTCAGCATTGATATGCCAGCTGGTCCATCTGAAGTGCTCGTTATTGCTGACGGCGATGCCAACCCTGCATTTGTTGCTTCCGACCTGTTATCTCAGGCTGAACACGGTGTTGATTCTCAAGTAGTTTTGATTGCTGTTGATATGACCGAGGAACAACTAGCCGCAGTCGAAAAGGAAGTCCATGACCAAGCTATGCAATTGCCACGAGTCGATATCGTACGAGGATCAATTGCTCATTCCGTGACTTTACAAGTGCCTAGTTACGAAAAGGCATTTGAATTGAGCAACCAGTATGCTCCAGAACACTTGATTTTGCAGATTAATGATGCAGCCAAGTACGTCGATTTGGTTGATAACGCCGGTAGTGTGTTTGTTGGTGCCTTCTCACCAGAATCGTGTGGTGATTACTCTTCCGGTACTAACCACACTTTGCCAACGTATGGGTACTCCAAGATGTACTCTGGTGTCAATGTTGGTACGTTCCAGAAACATATTACTTCTCAAGAGTTGACGGCTGAAGGGTTGAAGAATATTGGTGATGCTGTCATGACATTGGCTGCCATTGAAGGTCTTGATGCTCACAAGAATGCTGTCAAGGTCCGATTGGATCATTTTAATAAAGCAAATTAAGGAAAAAGCGTTACCGTTTCGGCACTATAGTTTGTTTTACGTACTGCTCTTTTATATATATATGACATTTATTGCACTGTGTATATTTTCACCCACAACCTGTAAATAGGTAATAAGCATGATGCCCGTCGAACTGATACCATCGAGGTTTCCTATCGCTCTCTAGATTGAACTTTCTGAGCCTATACCTGGTACTATATAGCATGGGAAGTTCGCATAAACTATCACAAGTATATGCGGGTAAATGATGATTATTAATACGACAATTGTTAGAAAAGAGGCGAAAGTCAGGAGTATTACTCTGTGCGGCTCATATTAGTGACCAACGCTTAATAATGCTATCCATATCAATAGCTGTTTTCTATGTAAATTTCCCTAGAATCTTACTATTTATTGTTCTCACCACCCTTTGGTTTTGCTCCTATCATTTATACTTGCTCAGGTATATGTTGGACGACCAGCATCGTACGGTTACACTTGGTCTAATAATATAATACCAGGTTTACCTAGAAACTGTTGCTAAAATAGAGATTTTTTGTATCCCGAAACTATAAAATATCACTCCAGAAACTTCTCGAATCTAGAAAGTATCCAATCCTGACGCTACATGCATAGATGATGCGCTAGTGCAGGATAGCATAAGCTGTAAACGGTGAAAGGCACCTGAAGAGGCGCTCTCTGGTGTGGTATGTTGGCGAAGCTACGATAACCAATTGACGAAATTAGCAGCTTAGCAACACTGAGACAGCTTTTAGGAAATCGGACCAGTTATGTGATATGCAAAGCAGTGCCCAAGAAGTGAAGCGAGGCAGCACCGACACGGATACTAAGCCCCCTCCTCTCCACATTAACAGTTGATGAAGCCTTTTCGTAACAGCCATTGTAAAAGTCCCCGAGCATTGTGTACAGCCACAAATTGCCTAGCCACTACATGTCTCAACATATCACTAAAACCATGTCCGGCCAAAAGAACATATCCCTAATATTCGTCAACGTCCCCAACCTCCGCTTCCTTTGAATGATACGATACGATACGATACGATATCGTGATGATCATAACCCTAGCAAACATGACACTACCTCTACCTTCATCCCCGCTCCTCGCGTTGACAATTCCCTCGAGTACCTCGTTTTGAATCTATAAGTCTTGTATATTACATTACCGTTCTATATATCATTTCTTCATTTTTTGCGTATACTTTACAAATTGGCCTCCTTGAGCATACTCTGCAGCTTTGACGTATCAATAGATTGCAATTCCGAGTTACCACCAATGAAGTTACCGTTAATAAACACTTGCGGCACAGTTCGCATCTTTGTAATCGTCTGCAAAGCCTTTTGCAATTCCGCACCTTCGTCTATAAAAAAAGAAAAAGAATAGTTAGCATTCATCAAATAGCAAAACCTTAGAGGAACCAAAGGGAAATCTTATACACATACTCTCGTGGTCAAGTTCAACAATCTTCGGCTTTGCCCCCAACCCACTTAAAGTCCGCTTCGTCTGCGTACAAAATGGACAATACGATTTGGAAGCGACAAACACTTTATTTGCCTTGATCAGATTCTTAATCGTTTCTACGTGCTTTGCAGTCATTTGAACAGGTTTTTGTGTATATTTCCGATAGATAACCAGTAAGATAAGAGCGACGATCGGTAAAAACTGGAGCATGAAGGTTGAAGAAGTAGAAGTAGGAAGATGATTAATTTTGTCACAAGCCTAGATCAGCCCCGAATTTGACTAAGCCGGCCGGTACCAAATGACGTAATTTCCCTCCAAACAAGAACGCACCACCAAGACAGCGAGCGTTTGAACGTTCATTGACAGGACAAATAAACCGCCCCACTTTTCTCTTTCCCAACTACGAAGGTATCTTTATCTCATGGGCTTTCTTTCCGAAACGAAACCACATACCGCGGTAACAACTACCATTGAACGGTTGACCAGCGAGCAGTATGAAGAGGATGACGTAGGAGAACTGGTGGAATTGTTGGAACTGATAGATATCCAACCCACAGGGTACGTTATAGTCGTCACAACAAACAATGAGTATTACAGTGCGGGACATGCAAGGCTAACCCTTTGATTTTATTTTTTAACAGACCAACAGAAGCTGCTCGAGCGTTGAGAAAGAAACTCAAATACGGTAACAAGCACAAACAGTTGCGTGCTTTGACCTTGTTGGATGCCATTGTGCAGAATGGCGGTCGAAGACTAGATGGTAAGTTCCAAGTACCTTGTCAGTTTTGAAAGACCATATACTAACATAAGTGCCCCCCCTTCCTTCTTCTTGTTAGCATTTTACAATGACGATATGCTATTGGAACGACTTCGTCAAACGGCTATGGAACCATACACAGATAACCGAGTCAAACGAAAGATCATCACCATGGCCACCGTTTGGGCCAACGAGTACAGTGAAACGCGGGGTAAAGAACGTCTGGCAACGCTACACCGTAACTTGCCATCGTTGAACAAGAACAAATCAGCAGGAGGTGCTGGCCCGTCAGGGTCTTCGTCTTCTCGACGACGACGAACTATTGGAGAATCTGATTATAATGACAACAGTTTTGGCGAGGGCAGTAGCAGTCGATCCAACCGCAGCCGTGCTTCTAGTAATCCAATCAAACAGAGCCAGGCATCACCATCGACTGGTGGTCGATCTCGTCGAGGCACAGGAGCATCGTCGTCAACTGGACGTAAGATTGATATGGTTAAAGAAAAACCAAAATTGAATCATACTATCGCGGAAGCCAATACATCGGCCACGAACCTTAAGAATGCGTTGCAGCTGGTCAACCGGGATGTTGAGTTGTCTACTGAAAACGAACAAGCCACCCGGTTGTTTAACCAATGCAAAAAGTTGCGAAGACAAGTGTTGCGGTATATCCAGATTGTAGAATCGGAAGATTACATTGGATCGTTGATTCATGCTAATGAGGAACTGATTAGTTCATTGAAGGCGTATGAAAAGATGGCCAAGCCACTAGGCGAGGATTCTGATTCTGACTGGAATATTGAATCAAAGGTCCGGCATTTGAATGTATCTGACGATGATGATGATGATAGTGATTATGATTCCGAATCCGATTCGGGATCTGAACGTGGAGGTGGACGACGCAAGCAGTCGATTCCGGAGCCTTCAAATCCTGATAATCCGTTTGATGACTCGCATATGGTGACGCATACACCAGAGTATGAGCGAGCAAAGCCGTTTTAACAGGATAAAAGCAGTGCCACACTATAAGTCAGTTCCAAAAATTGGACCTCTAACAGAAGAATAGTAATAACCTATATATATACTACTACTACTGCTACTTAACATGTTCAAACCAACCGAAGAAGGTTGCTAGTCGTTTTCGTGCCCTCTTTCAATCAATTGCCCATATTGACGGTCTAGATGATCTTCAGCGAATGCTGACCGTGGATTTATTGTTCCTCAGTATTTCATGAGAGACGGTTATCAAGCAGGAAAAAAATCCTCATTTATTAAGTAATCAAGAAAGATAAATATAGGTATTAATAAGTAAATAATTAGGGAGACGCTACGCAAACAGAAAGGAAAGACAAACAGGCGTCTAGTCATATACTTTGAAATCAGCCAGACCAGGTTCAAGAACCTTGACAGTTTCCTTCGCCTTACGCTCCGTGAACCCCACTGCCGCCTTTTGTTGCGTCACCATCACCAGTAACAATTGCTGGCCCGAGTTCTTCAATTGAACCGGATGTATAACCAGAATCGCCTCTTTTGTCATGACAGTAACCAAATTATAATTACCCATGGAAAGAACATGGCCATACTTCTCCCATGCTTGCGACGCCAATAAACTGTATACCTTGCTCTTGATAGTTGGATCGACTTGATACGGGTTAGTTCTAAGATGCTCAGAAGAAGTATCATGGTCTTGGTTATTATCCTCGGTAGTATCCATCTCATTATTCCCATTGTTACTTGTCGTTTCCTTGTTATCATCGTTCGTTTCGTTGTTATCCTTGGTGGTTGGAGGTGGAGGCGGTCGTGAACTATGTGTGGATGCTACGGGGCGGCCCTGGCTTGTACATAGAATAGACGAGATGATTGACGCACTTGTATCGTCCTTAATCGCCTGTTGCAGGACGTTTGTAAGGTTCTTTGATTTCAACATGGTTGATGTGTTAAGTGTGAGGTGCGAAGATAATAAATAAAATGTGGTTGAAGTTTGAGGATGTTCAACGAGCCTTCCCATCGGGGCATCTGATAAACCAAATACGGAAAGTTCATTAGAACTCTTCTACGCTGCACTTGGAGTTACTTGAATTATATTATTGTTCTTCCATTATTTGTCAGACATGATATACAAAAAGCTATTTACAACTTCAGCAGCAGCAAGCACCGTAATCTGCCCATTCGTATCATACGGAGGCGACACTTCCACCACATCAGCCCCAACCACATTCAAATCCTTCATTCCATCCAAAATCGTCAACAACTCTCGAGTCGTATACCCACCAGGCTCTGCCGTACCTGTTCCTGGAGCATACGCTGGATCCAACACATCAATATCCACCGACAAGTACACTTTATTATCACCGACCCGTTGCTTGATCTTATCAATAACCCCTTGGATACCAATATAATCAATTTCCCGCGCCATTACCGACTCAAACCCACATCGATGGTCATTCTCTTCATCTTTATCCTTTCGAACATATGGAGCTCGCAACCCAACATGCAAGTTCCCATCATCCTTCAAGTACCCCTTTTCATGAGCATAATGCAAGAATGTACCATGGTTCAAGTGTGAATATGTCGACAAATTCCCACCAAGCACCTGGGGGTCCCATGTATCGATATGCGAATCAAAATGAATCACATTAATAGGACCATGAACTTCTGACGCTGCTCGCAATGCCGAGAAGGTAATTGCATGATCACCACCCAATGTCACCACCTTTGGTTGAGTTCCATTGCCATTGTGTGATAACAAGTTTCGATGGCCTCGGTACAATTTATCCAATGCTAATCGGTTATCAAACGGCGTCATGCCAACATCACCACATTCCACAATTTTGGCGCTGTCATACGAATCATGGTCTTTATGGAACGGACTGTAATCTTGTGGTGACATTCGACGCGATCCTTCACGAATCCCACCTGGACCGAACCGAGCGCCCGGGCGGTAACTTACCGCTGTGTCGAATGGCGCACCAACAATAGCGATATCAAATTCTGCATCTGGAGCGTAACAGTTTTGTAGCGGTAAATGAGCGAATGTGGCAATCCCCGAGTACAATGGACCATCATCGAGGTCATCAATGAAGTCCTTTGAAGGGATATTGGCGTGTCCTCGTTCATAATCGTCTGGAGGATTGCTGTTGGATTGGACGACCAGTGACAATGGTTTTTGGTCACTGTAGTCTAGTGGACCAAACGCTTTATCAATGAACGTTTGAGTCGAGGCGAGCCCGATTGCTAGTTTAGGAATGTGCATTCTGTGTGTGTGTGTGTTATTGAGATGAAAGACTTTTGTTTGTTCCAGTAAGAATCAGGTTTGTTTATATAGTGGGGCGTCCCCCGCTTGATGCCCTTGTTTTAGGTCCATCGGATGGACTTTCCGCCCTGCATCGACTTACCAACAAACAACACCCGCAGATAGGCATCGCATCGAGTTACTCTTTCACCACTTTTGTGAAAAGTTTATGCATTGAAGATAG